>JABXWE010103728.1:0-14541 GCA_014611495.1 Limonius californicus | reverse complement strand
AGAATAGTTAGTACATTATATTTTATTAATTAATTTAGTTTCTGTTAGAAAATTTATAAGATTTTGTAGTGATTTCTTCGTATTATCTAGTACACTGTTTAAATGATCTTTGATATCGTATTTTAGTCTTTCTGTTTTATATTTTGGGCACTCACAAAGAAGATGAATAACACTTATAGGAACATTACACGTATCACACTTTTCAGGTTCCTGGCCTCGAAGAAGATGTCCATGGGATATGCGTGTGTGTCCAATTCGTAATCTTGTCATTGTAACTTCATGTCTTCTGTTTAGTTGGAGCTTTGGTATCCATTCATCTGTGGATTTTTGTAGGTGTCGTAACTTATTTTGCTGCAGTCCTCTCTATCGTTGCTTCCATATTTCTTTTATCTTATATTTCTGAAATTTCTTCAGGTCTTCTGACATTTCTATATTGTCATCGGTTTCAGGTTTTGTGGCTGCTTGTTTTGCCAATTTGTCTACAGCTTCATTTTGTTTGATACCAATATGTGAGGGAATCCATAGAAATAGTATATTTCTGGAATTTTCTTTTATTATCGTTAATTGGTTTATTAATCGTCTGACATAGGTGTTTTCATTAAAGATGTTTGATAATGATTGCAATCGCGTTATTTTAAACTTGCATATGTTATTTATTGGTTTAAAACATCGCAAATGGGAAAGTGATAATAAAAAACATTAATTTTAACTTTAGTAGCCCCTGAAATACAAATACTCTTACTTAGTGACAATTTTGTTTCGATAATGCTTGCAGTTTCTGAAGTATGTATAGGCCAAGATACGTTTTTGTCCTATATTGAGTAGGAATGTCCTACAACTTTAAAGAGTTTTTTAGATGCGACGCGTTTGGAAATTGCTTATACAGAATGCGTCCAATCTAGTTCAATTAGCAACTGTCTTAAATAAAAGCATGCTTTTTATTTATATAGAATGCATAATTTTATTAGATTTAATAATTGCGGAATTGCAATGTTCTTGTACGCATAAAAATCAATTATTCTACAAAAATATAGCTGATTTGATGCGTGAATTGTTTAAAAAATTTACTTTTTAAAAGCTCTAACATAGTGAGTGCTACAACAAACCAGGCAGCAAAAAATAAACGAAAAAGATTATTTTCCAATATCTTTTTCACTTATCTTGTTTTTAAAGCAGTCCAGGTTTTTTATATATCAATAATGTAAATGGTAATGCTAGGAATTCTCAATAGTACATGATATTAAAATTTAAGCATTTATGGAAAATTTATTTGTTTATAGAAATTTGTTTTTAATATAAAACAGCTTATACAGAGTTGGTAATTTAGTTTCACCTTGACCACGTTTATTTCTTATAAAACTTGCAGTGTAGAACAAAAATATTACTTAATTACAGTTTGATCTGTTGTCCGGCATGGTTTAGTAGATATTGAACGGTAGACAAACAGGAGAACATTGTACTTTAGGTGTATTGTTGTTTGCTTGATGTTACCATGTATAATTACGAACTATAATATGTACAGTAGAGATGTTGCCAGTAGTTGCAAACAGTATCGATAAACTGAATCTGACTCAATTTGTTACAATGCTTGAATGAACAAAATATGACACATCTGTTAGTTTTATCGTAATTAAATTATTTTACTACACTTCACAGTATATATTTTTGTAAAGGCATTTATAACCATTAATGTTCAGTTCATAAAAATAGATAATTTGTTATGGATTGAAGGAATGCGATGATTAAAGGCAGTCCTTATTCTTCTTGCTTTCTGCCGTTTTCAGTCTTATATTTCTTCTGCAGAGAGTGGGTGTGTTATTTAGCTACAGATTACAGCTTGATATATGTACACCTACACCTATGATAAACAACTAAGGCTATTTTTATAAAATGGCGTGACGAACTGCGAAAGGTACGCAAAGGCACGTACAAAAACATTGTTAATGGAAATTATGATTTAGTGTTGAACAGAACTTAATATGAATTACTTTTATCTCGAGATTTTACTACATACACGAAAGGCTTAAATTTCAAATGCGTTTGATAGAAGTTTACATTACACTGAAATAAATTATGTTCTATGTTAAGCCACCCAGTGGCAATTTATACGTAGAGAGTTTCTATATAACCATTACATACTTGTTCGGCTTCGTCTGTTTAGTTTGTAAACACGTAGCTAAAGACCTTCGAAGCGTGGCTATTTAATTTATAAGCTATGTTAATCCACCTAATATAAAATCAATAGTAGAGGACTGAAGTGATCCTTCTTCATTATTTGTGTTGTAAAAGTATCCGGCTTTTACAAAATAATTACGAGAGTTCGCTGTTAGGGGCAGAGTTGTTTGGAAGAGGGATAGACAGTTCTAAAAATATCACTCAGGCAAATAAAGGGAAACAGTCACGTAAAAAACTGGCAGTGAAAATATTGCCATTTAGGTTAACCTTTGCTAATATAATATATTTTTTTAAACAGTGTAGAATGATGCCAATGAGCTTGTATTGGCCAGAGATTGCTGTGCCGGTTCATATTTTTGTTCGGTGCATTTAAATCTGTTTCGTCTCCTCAGAAAGCTCATCAAAATTGCATCTGAAGCTCGAAAATGCTAATACAATTTCCCGGTGATACGAGATCAACTTAACAGGCCAAACAGATTTTAGTCAATGACTACATCTAATCGTTTGGCATGCTTGCTGATTATTGAGTAAAGCACAAATTTACCAGCTTTTCGTTAAATGCGATTTTTAATTAATATGAAGGGCTTTGCATACCGCGTCGTGATCTTTACTGATTAATGAGCCGAGTTTTAATGTCTCACAATGAATTTCGTTTGAGTAGATAACATAAGTAGAATCAGATGGCGTGGTTCCGTTATATCCTAAATACAGAATTTGTGTCTGGAAACTAGAATTGTTGTAAAATGTTGATGGTTGTGCACAGATACATGTAGTAATTTAGGTGTTTTTAAAAATATCTTCGTATTGTGCCATATTACAATACTACGGGGTTGTTGCTAAATATATCCTCTTAAAAACATGCCATCGTTAATGAACTTGTGTGACATACTCAAGTTGTTATTATTCGAACTTAGTTAAAACATGCGTATAACTCTTTAATATTTATGTAGCAATTATAGTGGAGGCACAATAGTGAAGCTAAGCTCAGACAGTTTAATTAAGAAATGCAAATGCATCTATTTTACGTACTGTTTACCTAGTCTAGGGACTAGTTTAGTTTGAAAAACTAAATTCACTGAACTAAAAACGCGTTCCATTAATATAAACGTCAGTCTAAATGGCTACTCAAAGCTTCCCCAGAGAACATCTTATAAAATTTATTGAAAGCCATGCAGGAAGCAAGTTTCAAACCTTTTAATCTGTTTATCTTTGGTTGCATATTTACCGTGATTTTATTTCAACCAAAGTAAATTTGCCGCTTCAAGAATACATTTTCTCTACTTTGCAATCAAATAGTGCTTTGGAGAACTAATTCTGTACAATATTTGAGAAAATATTTCTTGTTGGTTTATATTTTAAACTTCCATTTCATTCAGTACAATTAAAATTCCGTAAATACAATTTTATGTGAAGTTCGTTACCTGAGCCTGGTGTTCTAACGTAAAGTAAGGACGCTTTCAGTCAATATATTTGGAAGTGGGTATTCTCACCTGAAACAAAGAAAATGGATTAGATCTAAATTACAAAATTCTGTTTTCTTTGAATAACGGGGTTAAAATCAATTTTATCGTGTTGAGATGCGATATTAACTGCAGCCGTTTGTTTCTTTTGGAGTCACCTCATAAGGGGTCTGTACAGTAAAGGATGGCAACCTCAAGACCGAGGCTATTCGTCTTAGTTGGTGTAGGAGCAACACGGATCTTCCATCAGTGGTCCGGGTCGGATACTGTCCACCATCGTTTATGTATGAGATCCGGCCATGATTTACGCCAGACCGGATCGCGTGAGGCCCTTGTTCCTATTTATGAAATTTTATATTCTAAACTGGAGCAGAAGTGCGTGTTGGAAATATTAACTACCACGTTAGGTAGGCCCTTATTTAAATAAGCGTAGGTTCCGGCGTGCGATTTCGTAATTACTGTCAAATTTTAATCATGACCAAATTTACTCTAATTTCGTGTTCAGAGGGCAACATTGTAAAATTTTAAAATGCTGTTTTATAAACGCTGGAAGATAGACCATATCTGATTGTCGCTAACAGTGTGGGACTTTGTTTTTAATTAATTTTAAGCGACTATATGGGGGGTTTCTAATCTAAATTGTTGATAACAAACCTTTTATGTTTACTTAATCAAAATCGCTATTTACATAATTTCCACCTATATAACGTTTGGTGAAGTAGTGTGCTCAATAACTAATAGCTAGCAAAGCGCGAAGTGTTACTAATGTTTTAATGAGAAAAATGAAAACATTTTTCTTGAACTGCCCTATAGGTTAAACTGTTTTTGTATATATATATACAGGGTGTTTCCTAAGTACGGTACATAACTTCGGGAGCGTGTTCTGCCGCTAAAATAAAGGTAACTTTGTTATACAAACTATGTCTCAAAAATGCTTCGTTACGGAAATACAGGGTGTGAAAGTTTCACTTAAAAATTACAATTTTTTTAATAGTTCCAAAACCAATTGAGACATTTTAATTAAATTTTGCGGGATTTGAGAGTTAGCAACGGTGCGTGTTTTACGGTAAAAATAGTGGCTTTAGTTTAACCAGTGGCGTGCGGGCAGGCTAATCGCTGATAAATTTGGAAGGAAAAACGAGATACGCCACTGTTCTTTTTCAATATTTTTTCTTTTTTGAATTGCCTGTTCGATTTGGAAGAAAAAAGGTCTCGTGACTTTTTTCGGAGAACGCATCATTTTCGAGTAAAAAAATAAATAACATTGCAGTGCGCCATAATGCAATAACTAATATTCATGAATTAGCCACGTGGAAAAATCATATTAAAGCAATAAAGACACTAAAGTTTTTCATTCTTTTTTATTCTTCTTCTTCTCTTTTAACAATGTACGACAAATCAAAATCATAAAAATAATCACTTCTCACAAAGAATCAAAGCAAATGTTGAAAATGGCCACCTTCTGATAAAACGCACGATTCCAATCGTCTCATCATTGATTGTCTCACTCTTTCAAAAATTCCTGGAATATTTCTTATGGCATTGCAACTTTGAATTATCCGATTTCTTAAGTCAATTTCATCTAATACAGGTGTGTCATACACGAGTGACTTAAGGTGACCACATAAATAAAAGTCCAAGGGATTGATATCGGGACTGCGAGCTGGCCAATCTTGAGGACCTCCGCGTCCAATCCAGCGATTAGGGAAAGTGTTGTCAAGGCTGAAATGAGCCGGGGCACCGTCGTGCATAAACCATAAATTAGCTCTCACGTGCAGAGGCACATCTTCTAACAGAACGTTTAGTTCTTCAGCTAGAAACTGACTATACGAATTACCACTTAGTCGAGGGGGTAAAAAGTGTGGTCCAATAAGATAGTCACCAATAATCCCTATCCATACATTTAGTGAAAATGATTGCTGAAAGCGACCTTCTCTTATTGCATGGGGATTTTCGTCCGCCCAAAAATGTTCATTATGAAAATTAATAATTGCTTCTCGCGAAAAAGTCAGTTTCAGCGTTAGTAAAGTTATTCATTTTCAAATTTTAATGTCTGACAGGCAAATAAACAGTTGGTGACAAGTTAAATGTCAACAAATTTGCTACCAAACAGGCAACTAGATAATAAAAAATTCGTACCTTCACACGAGTATTCCTTCTTTTCCATCTGAAGTTTATTTTAAGGCTGAAGCCGAAGGTTAGTAATAGGCAAAAAATGAAAGATCATTTTTTTGTCGTACATTGTTAAAAGAGTTTAAGAAGAATAAAAAAGAATGAAAAACTTTACTGTCTTTATTGCTTTAATATGATTTTTCCACGTGGCTAATTCATGAATATTAGTTATTGCATTACGGCGCACTGCAATGTTATTTATTTTTTTACTCGAAAATGATGCGTTCTCCGAAAAAAGTCACGAGACCTTTTTTCTTCCAAATCGAACAGGCAATTCAAAAAAGAAAAAATATTAAAAAAGAACAGTGGCGTATCTCGTTTTTCCTTCCAAATTTATCAGCGATTAGCCTGCCCGCACGCCACTGGTTAAACTAAAGCCACTATTTTTACCGTAAAACATGCACCGTTGCTAACTCTCAAATCCTGCAAAATTTAATTAAAATGTCTCAATTGGTTTTGGAACTATTAAAAAAATTGTAATTTTTAAATGAAACTTTCACACCCTGTATTTCCGTAACGAAGCATTTTTGAGACATAGTTTATATAGCAAAGTTACCTTTATTTTAGCGGCAGAACACGCTCCCGAAGTTATGTACCGTACATGGGATTAAATTATTGTTGCCGATTAAGGTACTCCATGAAAATAAAAGTTTATTCAGTAAATTAATAAATTAATTTATTACGAATGCAGAAGTACAAAGGCAGTATTAAATAACAGTTAATTTATTATGAATGCTGAAATACAAGTTCAAAGAGACTCATCATTAACAACTCAAAATGTTGAGTAGACCTACAGTAATCTTACTTTTAACTGTAGTACGAAAGTTATCTTTAGTAGACTATCCACTGGAGCTATGACATTTTGTATACTAAATCAAATGTTTTGAAAGACAAGCCATAACAGTGCAACAAAAACATTTGCACTGTTAACAAACTTATAACTACAATACTTCATTAAAGCAACAAGCTTTTGTTTTGCAATGTTCATAAATACAATGTCTTCTTCGATACAAATTTGGTAATTTATTAGTGCTAAAGTTACTCCAAAGAAAACAAAAATGGTTCATCTGGTTTTAATTAAAGGTGTTAATCTGTAAAAAAAAAAAAGGAAAAAATTAATATGATTTTATCTTCCTTTAACACTAATTTTTATTCATAGTTAGTATTAACTAGATATTGTTTAGTACGAATGTTTTGTATGAAACTGACAGAATTACTATGATAAAAGAGGGAGGAAATTTGGACAACTAAAGGATCATCTTTTACTATTTATAGGTTAGGTAACGAACAGTAACAAAGATAATTGAATAGTTTTTAAATTATATAATCATATACAGAATATTTCAATTAAGAAAATTGACTAATAAAGCATTTTGCCAATAGGGATCACTCTGTATATTACATTGATCGAGTTTTAAGCGACCAGGTAATTCTGTACCCCAATAATTTTTTTCAGTACATTAGAACAAATGATCTGTTATTACAAGAGGATATCACAAAAAGTTTTTGAAATATTCGCCTAAACAATCGAATAATGTTTGGTCTGGTATATATTTATCGAGTACCCTGTAGGAACAAAAATACTTTTAGAATGTGTGGCTTAATGATTCTACATAACTTTGATTAGTAAAATATTGGGATATTTTCATCATTAAAAAACAATCGTATACTCTCACACTATTGGATCACCCTGTATATGAGTATATTGTTCTATTTGATATTATATTTTTAAATAAACTACTTTACCCAATACTGATGAATACTTACAATATCATCTATCTTCAATATAGATCGAACCGTCTCAGTTGCAAAAGTTATTGCACTCACTGAAACTAGCAACGGTTGTACCACGTGTTCTTCTAAAATGTCAGAAATAGCGCCTTTGCGTACATTTATACCAGCAGATATTTCTCCTTTGGCGTGTCTGTTTCTTAGCTCAGTTACAGTCTGTAAAGAAATCACAATAATTAAAATTAAGTTATTATTTTCCACAAGAATTTTCTTCTTCTTCTGTGTATAGGCCAATGGCCCGTTAACTATGGAGTAGATTCTATGAGCTCTCTTTGTACGTATGCCTAACCCGTCGAACAGAGAAGAGAAGTTCCACTACATGGTTTAACAAATCTATATATTGGAGCTTCCCCCCCTCTAGAAGATTTTTCTTCTAATTATTAAGTGCGATTTAATATTTATGTCAAAAAGCCCTTACTTATGGTACTGTCAAAAAATTAACTTTTCTTTTTGGTATTTTGCAGTAACTAACAGTCATACATGTTAACAAAATACGATACACTACTAATACTATGAGATACAAACGCCCAGATTGGTAAGGAAGAGTATTTTAAAGCTGTAGCAGGAAAGAACACAATACATGAAGAAACGAATGACAACAGAAACAGAATATGCAACCTAGCAGCAGCAATGAATCTATTCATCATTAGCACAAAATTTCCTCACCCAAAGAGGCACAAAATAACATGGAATTACCCAAACCAAACATCGACCAGTCAAATCGATCATGTACTGGTAACGAGAGATAGAACTAGTAACATACAGGATGTAAGGTCATTCAGAGGCGCTAACGTCAATACAGATCACAACCTAGTAATTGCAACGAGCAAGGAAAAGAAAAACTTAAGTAGAGCAAGAGAAACAACAAAGGTGAGACAAGCATTAGAAGAAGGCATAACACAACAACATCAAATCTCCACTGAATATACAAATAGAATCGAAACGCAGTGGACAAACATAAGAAATAGTATTTTAAAAACAGCGGAGAAATGCGTGGGTCACAAGGAACACGAAAAAAGTAGAGAATGGTACGACCAAGAGTGCAAGAAGACGAGCGAAGTAAAAAACCGAGCATGGATAAAATGGTTGCAATCAAATACGGAAGAAGATAAACAAATATACGAAGAAGCAAATTCCCTAGCGAGAAACACATGTAAACAAAAAAAGAGGGATTGGAACGAAAAGAAAATAAAAGATATGCAAGACAAATACAACAATAAAAACACAAGAATGTTTTACCAGAGAATAAAGCTAGAAAAGAAGAACTTCAGAATAAAAACTACAGGGTATAAAGACACAGAAGGAAAGGCAAGATATGAAGCGAAAGAAATACAAGAAATATGGAAAAACTATTATGAACAACTATACAGAAAGGAAGCAGAAACGAATACAATAGCACACACAAACATAATAAAGAATGGTGAAGAAATAGAAGAACCAACAATAGAAGAGGTAAAACAGGCAATCCGACATCTAAAAAACAATAAGACGCCAGGAAGTGACGGAATATTAACAGAATACCTCAAATACGGAGGTGAGAAACTGCATGAAAAGCTACATAAATTAATCTGCCTGATATGGAGAGAAGAAAGCATGCCGGAAGACTGGAAGAAAGGAATAATATTTACAATCCACAAAAAGGGAAATTTAGAGGATTGCTCAAATTACAGAGGAATAACGTTACTAAATGTGGCCTATAAAGTTATCTCAAGAATAATTAAAGAAAAACTACAAGAATATGCAGAGAACGAACTAGGGGACTACCAGCAAGGCTTTAGACAAGGGAGATCGACCACAGACGCAATACACATAGTACAACAAATACTAGAAAAAGCAAAAGAACATCAAATAACTCTTCACATCCTATTCATAGACTTTAAACAGGCTTTCGATAAAGTAATAAGAGAAAAAATATTAAAAGAACTAGAGTAAATGCGGACTCCATAAAAAATAGTAAATCTTGTCGAAATGACCGTAAAAAACTCAACTGCGGTAGTGAAAATAGGAAATGATACAACTGAAAGCTTTAATGTACAACAAGGGGTTAGGCAGGGGGATATGCTATCAGCTACATTGTTTAATATAGCATTAGAAGGCGCAATTAGAAAGTCGGAGTTGGAAGGGACAATAAATATTAAAAACACACAAATTATCGCTTACGCAGACGATGTTACAATTATCAGTAGAACAAAAGAGGGACTAATAAAAAGCTTAATGAGACTAGAGGAAGAAAAAAAAATGGGTTTAAGAATTAGTGAAAATAAAACAAAATATTTAAAATACAGTGACAACAGCAATGAAGAATATCTAAAAATTAAAGGTTATAAATTTGAATCAGTCGAAAGTTTTAAATACTTGGGAATAACAGTTTATAATAAAAAATATAGTGGATGTGAAAAAACAAGACAAAAAATACAAATGGGACACAGAGCATATTATGCAAATAAAACATTCTTAGACTCTAAATATCTAAGTAACAAAGTAAAGCTACAATTATATAAAACCATCGTTAAGCTTGTTTTACATTATACTTTTTTCGGCTAGAAACTTTGACTAGTTTCTTTACTAGATGGACTTGTAAAAATTTGAATAATGTAAATCAGAAAAAATGCATCCAAGTTTTCGTACTAGAACCAGCTAAACTTTTTTTCAAAACTAGTTCTGGACCAATTTTTTGTTCAAGTTTTGATACTACACCTGCGCAGTAGATTTTGATACTACCAACCTCTATCGGTAAACTCGAACTTAACGGAACCTAACCTAAAAAAGTGGTATGATGTTTATATTGTTATAGCGTGTTAAAGATTTATTCTTTACTAGTATTTTGATTTGTTAAGTATTATGGCACCACAGGCTGTGAAAAAGTGGAGCCACGAAGCTACAAAGTTCAGTAGTCACAAATGAACAAACAAGACCCTAAATTTAAATCATCAAATCGCAGCAACCAATTTTGACTCCCTATTCTGGATTTCTGATTTATCTTTTTTTTGAGATCATAGATTTTCTTAAGTTTTAGAATTCCTCTCAATTTTTCTCGTTTTTTTGTAGCAAAATTCATTTTGTACACACTTAACCTCAATTGATGGAAATCATACAAATTGATATTTATTTTGAAAGTTGGCAATTACAAATTAGGATAATCGTGGCCCTTGCGCACAAAAAACTAATGCGCTCGATTTTCATCATGGTCAAGTTGTACCAAATCTAGTATTGCAGTGTTTCCCAAACTTATCTAAAGCGCGACCCCTTTTTTTTTTAAATTTGTTCGCGACCCCCTAGTTCCCCCTACTCATCACTCAAACCAAAATAGCAACAAAAATAGCCCAACTAAATTACAAGTAACTGATTGTTTCCCAAATTTTATTTTACCTTACTGTTTAAGTTTAAATTAAATAAATTAAAAATTAAATGCAACAGTTATTTTAATTGCGATCTGTCCCACTAATATCTAGTAGTTCTTCTGCCAGACTACCATTTACAATAAAAATAAATAATAAAAAATCGACTACACATTATAGGTACATCGCGATATCTTTGTTTGTGTCTACATTGCGATACTTTTCCACGATATTCGCGAAAGCGCTACTCGCTACTTCGCTACTAGATGGCACTCTGGAACGTTCTGGAAGCCTCGGTTTGGCTTTATATAAGCAGCGAAGTGCAATGAGACTTCAGTTCCAAACAGCGCGTTGTGGTGATTGCGGTAGTGAGTAAATATTTTACGTATTTACGTCTACGATAAATACAAATTATGGATACGTTTTTAAAAAGAGGTGCAGAACCATCTACATCTGAAAGTGGCAGTAATAAAAAGAAAAACAGACTTTACAGCGATGAATATCTTAAATATGGTTTTACCGTTCTTTCCAATAAACCACAATGTGTTATTTGTGGAGAAATCTTGTCAAAAGAAAGCATGAAGCCATCAAAGCTACTTCGACATTTAAATAGCAAACACCCAGATAAAAAAGACAAACCCGTAGAATTCTTTGAAAGAAAGCTGAGCTTACTTCACAAGCAGCAAGATACTTTTTCATTGACAACCACTGCTAATGAAAAAGCATTATTAGCAAGTTATAAAGTTGCTTATCGCGTTGCCAAAACCAGTAACCCGCACACAATTGCTGAAAATCTTATTTTGCCAGCAGCTGTTGAAATGGTACATATAATGTTTGGTGAGAAAGAGGCCGCAAAGTTAAAAACAATACCTCTGTCAAATAATACTATCCAAAGAAGAATTAGTGATATGGCAGAAGACATTCAAACACAAATTGTGGAAAATCTTAATAAATGCACATACTTCTCTCTACAAATGGATGAATCCACAGATATATCTAACTGTGCCCAATTTATTACGTTTGTAAGATATGATACAAATAATGGCATTAAAGAAGATATTTTATTTTGTTCCCCATTGGCGACCAATACCACTGGAAAATGTTTATTCGACACTTTTGTGAAACGCACAAGTGAATATGACAGGCCATAAATCTGGTCTTATCGTAAGATTACAAGAAATAATGCCTAATGCCACATGGAGACATTGTTTTTTACATCGAGAAGCTCTTGCGTCAAAAGTTTTACCACCAGACTGTGTTATGAAAACCGTCATTAAAGTTGTAAATTCCATTAAGGGAAAAGCTTTGCAGACCCGTATTTTTCGAAAAATCTGCGAAGAGATGGGTGCTTTGTTTGAAAATCTTGTTTATCACACCGAAGTAAGGTGGCTTTCAAGGGACAACGTCTTAAAAAGAGTATTTCACTTAAGAGCAGAGCTTTTAATATATTTGCAAGATGTGAAGTCCCCATATGAAAATCATTTTTCCGATCCCATTTGGCTTCTGAAGCTAGGTTTCCTTGCTGATACTTTCGAACAATTAAATATTTTGAATAGTAATTTGCAAGGTCGCGACGTTAATATAATTACAGCCACAGATAAAATTAAGGGATTTATAAGAAAAATTGATTTATGGTCGACTTCAATTGGCAAAAAGCAGTTCGATTCATTCCAGTGCATTCAGGAAATTATGCAAGATGTATCCAATTATAGTGTTACAAATTTTGAACAAGTTTTTACAGGCATGCAAGTTGCTGCTTTGCTCAATTTAAAACAACAGCTCTGTGATTATTTCCCTGAAGAAATTCAAAATAGTAACAACAATTACAGATGGATACTAAATCCATTTTTAGCCGATTCCTTTCAACATGTTGAAATACCAATAAATATGAAAGAAAAACTCATTGAAATATCAACTGACGGAATGTTGAGGCTTGAATTTTTTTCCCAGAACCCGGACCAAAAGGATGCAGGAATACCCTCAGTTGGCGAATGAAGCTGTCAAATATTTGGTTCCATTTGTAACATCATATTTATGTGAGTTAAGTTTCTCGTCTATGACTGCCATCAAAACAAAAGTGAGAAATCGCCTCGTACTTGAAAACGATATAATTGTGTGTGTCTCAAATACAAAGCCTAGATTTGAAAAACTGGTTTCAAAAAAACATGAGTCTCATTAACATTAAAATATTTTACTAATTTACTTTATTTGTCTCTTTTATTTTTACGGACTTATTAATATTTCGTTTCATGTTTCATTTTATAACTAACTGTTAATTTTTATTTACGTCATTAAAATAAAAATACATGATTTAACAAAGTGTTTTTGTCTTATTTTGGAAATTCCCTGCGATCCCCCAGGGGGTTGCGACCCACACTTTGGGAAACACTGTAGTATTAGATCTAGTACTTAAATCTATTCAAAGTTTCTAGACAAAAAAGTATAATGTAAAACAAGCTTTAGACCAATAGTGACATATGGAACAGAAGTATGGACCCTAACCAAAAAAGAAGATCTAAAAGTGTTTGAAAGGAAAATATTACGAAGAATAATGGGGCCAGTACGAACAGAAGAAGACGAATTCAGACTGAGAATGAACTTTGAACTGAGAGAGCAAATGAAAGGGGAAGATATTGTAACATACAGTGCCACCAACCAAACAAGTCTCTTGGGTAGGCGTGGTGTGGTGTCGCTGTATTTTAGAGGTACACTCAGCGTCAATAGTACTTTGGCGGTAAATTTAAACGTGTAACATTGTGTATTTGCAAGTTTTATATTTTTCTTATGTACCTACGTTCTTATATAATTTTTTTAAAACTGTTAAAAGAAGATTTAGTAGACAAATTAGAAGAAATGGATTCTATAAATAAATACATAAATAGCAAATACCTAATAGGCAAAAAATATATTTTGAGGTTATGCGATAGTTTCATTTTACAAATACTTTAAATTATCTATAAAATATATGCCTACCTTATTTCGAATAAGACGAACAAAAATAGTTTTAAAAAGACTGATATCTTCATAAAGATGAACGAAAGCAGAGAAATTTAAGAAACACAAACAAGCGATAACCTGTCAATTTGCTAGGTACTTTCACTTTTGTCAGGGAAGGGAACTTGTAGGTATTGGCTGAAACTTTTACCGCCACGAATTTTTAAAATTAGTTGGCATATTTTCCGATGGACTTGTTTGGTTGGTGGCGCTGTATATAGTCACAAAGAATAAAATGGCTAGGTCACGTAATGAGGGCAGACAAAAAAAAGTGGACGCGACTGCCTCCCTGGACGCCGGCCTCGGTGGTCTAGTGGTTAGCGCGTTTGCCTTTAGATCCGAGGGACGCGGGTTCAAACCTGGCTGAGGTCGGCGAGATTTTTCTAGCGGGGAAAAATCTGAAAATGCGCCTTCTGTCGGATAAGAAGTAAAGCCGTAGGTCCCGTGCCACTGCGATGCCACTGCGATGAGTGACATGTTAAAAATCACTACTGGGGTTGGAAATACCCCAGATAGGCAAAATTCTTAGTTAGGGTGTACAATGGGCCAAATGTGGCCTAAGTGCTTAGAGATGCTTGGAAAACCGCGTCCTAGATCTCGCTCTTTCAAAG
>JABXWE010103727.1:0-19867 GCA_014611495.1 Limonius californicus | reverse complement strand
TATAAGGTGCGGTTTAATATTAAAAATAACTTTTAATTGAAAAATAATGGGTGGCCGAATACTTTTGCTCTCAAGTGTATATATATATATATATATATATATATATTTGCGAGTTTACATTATATATACAATATATGGCATTTATAATAATTGTACATCATACAGGCCGTCTCTCGTAACCCCTTTTCCACTTATCTCGATCCCTCCAGTCTTCTTCTTCCATATGTCTTGCTGTCATGGCTTCTCGTACGCCCTCAATCCAGGTTCGACGCGGTCTTCCTCGTTTTCTTCTTTGAGGTGGTCTCCATTTAAGAATTTTTTGTGGCCATCTCTCCTCTTCCATCCTTTGGACATGTCCGTACCACTTAAGTCTTTTCTCCTCTATACTGTCCATAATTGTTCGTTCTACGCCCATTCTTCTTTTTATCTCGGTATTTGGGATTCGGTCCAGTTTCGTTAGGCGACAACTACGCCTCCAGTACATCATTTCTGTAGCTTTTATTGTTTCCATGTTTCTTTTTGTTATTTCCCATGCTTCACACCCATACGTTGCTATACTCTGTACAATCACGTCATATATCACTTTCTTTGTTTTGGTGGATATATTGTTAGACCATATTATCGGATGTAATTGTCTAATTGTTATTTTTGTCTGCGTCATTCTGTTTTTGATTTCTTCACCGCTACCGTCGGTGCATGTGTAGGTTGTTCCCAATTATTTAAACTTATTTACATGTTTGATTGTACTATCTCCTAGAAACCTAGATCAAGATCATGTCCTTCTCCTCCTACTACCATGTACTGTGTTTTTTCTGTGTTGATCTGCAGGCCCCATCTCGCATACTCCGTTTTTAACTTTCTGACCATATAATTCATATCTATGCTGTCCTCCGCGAACAGCACCTGATCATCTGCAAAGTTCAGTAAGTAAAGGTAGTCATCCTGAATTTGTATGCCCATGTTTCTACAGTGTCGCTTCCACTGTGTTAGAGCAGTTTGTAAATATATCTTAAATAGGGTAGGGGCTAAACAGCACCCTTGTCTCAGGCCCTTTGTTATAGGGAATTTTTCTGACAGTGTCGTTCCTACCTTGACTTGACTAGTACTATCTGTATACAAGTTTTTTTACTGTTTTGATATATGTAGGTTATGTTTATATTTGCGTTGTGCGTTGTGGTCCAAACTGTTTTTAAGGGCACACTATCGTATGCTTTGTGTAGGTCGATAAATGCCAGATGTGTCTGCAGTCCACACGCAAGCCTTTTCTCTAAAAGTTGTAGTGTAAAAATATTGTGCGTGCATGACCGTCCGTCTGAGAATCCGCTTTGCTCTTCTTCCTCACTGAGGTTTGCGTTTATTCTTTGACATATTATTTTAGCATATACCCGTCCTATTGAACTTAGCACTGTAATGCCTCTGTAATTTTTACATTCTTTTTTACTGCCTTTTTATGAATGTTGGAAACATATCCATTTTTACAATCTTCTGGTATCAGACCGTCTTGTAGACACATGTTAAACAGCTGTGCCATTCTATCAAATATTTGTTGTGGTGCGTGTTTTAGTAATTCTATTGGGATTCCCCTCGGTCCAGCCGCTTTCCCGTTTTTAAACTTTTTTATTGTATTTTGAACTTCTTCCGCTGTTATTAATTCTGGGTCTTCTTGATTTAACCTTTCACCTTCGTCTTCCATATTTTCGATAAATTCTCTTCTATCTTCTTTAAAAAGTGTACTATAGTATTCAACCCATGTCCTTTTGGCTATTAGCTCTAGATTTATTTTATTCTTTTCATTGTTTCGTAGTTTGTTGATAAATTTCCATGATTCGCTGAACTTCGTTCCACCCATGTATCTGTTTATATCGCTGCATTTTTCGTCCCACATCCGGTTGCTCTCCCTTATTATGTACTTTTTGGTTTCTCTGCTTTGTCTTACGTAGTTTTTACTGTCATCCACATCCCTGCTGTTTAACCATTTATGGTACGCCTCCTTTTTATATTTTATCAGTTTCTCCACCTCTTCGTTCCACCAATATGGCTTGTTCCCTTTGTTTTATATATATTCCTAAGCTTTCACCTGCTGCTTGGTGAATTTTGTCCTTTATTAAATTGTACAGTTCATTTGGTGTTAATTCTTCTTCCGCTATGGCAGACATATTCGTTGCCAATCTCAATTTATATAGGAATACATTTGACTCATGCTTTAGTGTTTCGAGATTTTACTGTGGCTCTTCGAGTTTTCCTTCTCCATTTTCTACTTCTGCTTGTTCCTGACCGCTTGAATGGGGGAAGTATACTCGTGATCTTAGTAAAAGATGGTCAGTTCCGCATTCTGCTCCTCTCTGTGTTCGGACATCGTGTACAAGAAGACGGCTGTTTTGTTTTGTTATTATGTAGTCGATAATTGATTGGAGTTTTTTTGTTGCCTGTATCCATGTGTACTTATGAATTAGTTTGTGCTGATAAAATCCGTTTAATGTTTTAAGGTTGTGTTTGTAACAGAATTCAGATAGTCTTTCTCCGTTCTCGTTTTCTGCTGGGTTTCCGTACTGTCCAACTACCTTACTCCCTTTCTTCTGTCCTGTTCTTGCATTGAAGTCCCCCATTACAATGTATTCTTTTCGATTTTGGATTTTTTCTATAGTTGTTGTGAGATTGTCATGAAACGTACCTTTTTCTTCCTTACTGCCGTTATCGGTGGGTGCGTAGACCCCAACCAAAGCGCAATCATAACCCTTCAACTTCATATCCACCCTGGTTATTCTGTCTGTTTTCGCTTCCCAGGATGTTATAAATTTTTTATATTTTTTCTTTATAGCTTTAGATACTCCACGTTTTGCTGTTTGGTCGTTACTTACACTACTCCATAAATGAATATAATCTCCTACTTCTTTACATCCATTTCCCTTCTTTTTTGTTAAAGTTAGTACCGTGATGTCCATTTCATACCTTTGTAGGTCTTGCCACACACACATCTTGTTGTTTCGTACGAAGTCCTTGAATGTTCCCTGTACCGATATTCATAATCCGTTATGTTTGCCATGTCGTTTTCTGCTGTTCCATTCCTGTTTCCGAGACTTTTGGGCCTTTGTTTTAGCGTTTTTATAATTTTTATGGATATTGGGGTGCTGGCCCAATGCTCCAACCCCCTACCGGGAGGACCAGGTGATTTTTGTTTATGGTTTTTTACCACTAGATTGGCTGTCTTCCTTGACTAGAAGGCCCAATCCGCCCGTGGTTCTTCCGCTTTTAGACCTTCGACATTTTGCTTTCACTAGTCTTAAAGCCGTTGACCGGTTTCCACCATGTAACCCTAGGCAGGGGCCCTTACAGGGTGCTATCAGCCGGGCCAGCTGAGCCCTGGTTTTTTAAAGAGGTGTTACTCCTCTATCACTCCCCCTTTGTCCTGGCTTGTGACAGGCAGAGCCCGTCTATCCCATTCTAGGACTCGGGTTGGCAGGGTTATTATCACATCAATTACTGCAAATACATTAATGTAAAGGCGTGCTGCGCAAAAAATACTGGGCAAAAACCGGTGCGGGCTTTACAAACTTTGGGGAATGCTGCACTAAACAGTACAGACCCGTTCCGAGAAAGTCTTCTACACACTCTTTTTCAACGTGCACATTCATCCAAAACGAGAACTGAGATTTTGACGGAAGTACGCGTTTTGGACACCCAGTAACACAAAAAGGCAGTTTTACAAAATGTGTGTCCGTGTGTGTGTGGGTGTGCATGTATATGAAATTCAGCCACCCCAATTTGGTCGGGTGCAAAAATTTGTTTTCAATGAGAAAAATAGATTTGAATTCTTACAGTAGATACAAAACTTTGTATTCGTTTTGACAGTTCAGATGCAAAAGTGTGTAGGGGAATATGGTGTGCATTCGGCCATAGTGAACGTTCGGCTACCTACAATAAATCCTAACACTCTTTGAATTTGGCGCTGATTTTTATATCTAGTGTGGTGTTCAACCATTCTAAACATAGACTAACTGTCCTAAATATCAGAGAAAATTATATTTTTGTAGGTTATGTTACAGTCGTTTGCTAGGAGAAGTCCGTGTAATTTGGACCATTGTGTAAAACGGACCAGTTCGATAATTCTAAAAATGGAGTATGTAGCGACATCTCACTAATTCGTTACGAACCTTCCCCAACAAAGGTGCACTCAGGAACCTACGTCAATCGAATGAGTTAGTTACTTACAGATTGCCAGTAAGTTTATTTGTAGGACGTGTTGTGTTGTAAGGTTATGTTATTATTGTGTCTGAATTTCTACAAAGTGAGTATATATTTTAAAATTTTAATGATATTAGGTTGATTCGTACATATTTACGAAAGCCATACTATGATCAAAAAGTGGATAGGTTTATTAGGTTACTTAGAAAAACAAATATGGCGAAAATATTACTATCGTGTAAATTGGTCCAATCACGGTTGTGTAATTTGGTCCAGGTCCGAATTACACGTATCTAATTACAAAATATTTTTTTTAATTTTTTAAGGATGTCAACGAGATCTGAGAGAAAGAGTAAAGGAATTTATGGTAAATGGAAACCAGAAAATATGAAAGCTGTTAATTTAAAACAACTGGGTCTAACTGAAGCTGCAAAAGCATTTTCAATTCCAAAAACAACGTTAAAAAGAGGATTAGGGAACAAAAATAAATATTTCTCTGGAAGCAATTATATCATCGGAAGGCAAACAGATTTACCTCCGGCAGTGGTAAAAGATCTTGTTAACCACATTCTTCAGTTGGAGCGGATGTTTTATGGACTAACACGTGAAAGACTGATGAAACTAGCGTACGAAATAGCCGAGAAGAATAATATTAAGACGAGATTTAATGGCGAAAAAAATCAGCTGGTAAAGAATGGTACGCAGGCTTCATGAAACGACATCCAAACATAAGTCTGCGTCTCCCTGAAGCAACATCATTAGCACGAGCTGCAGGATTCGACAAAACTGGCGTTTATAAATTTTTTGACGTTTATGAAAAAATAATAAAGAAAAACGGTATTTCCGCAGATCGTATTTTCAATACTGATGAGACATCCCACACTGTTGTCCAGAAACCACAGAAAATAATTGCTCAAAAAGGCAAACATCAGATAGGCGCCATAACGTCATCCGAAAGAAGCCAAAATTTTACTGGCATGTATGCAATGAGTGTGACTGGAAGCTTCATTCCTCCTATGCTTATTTTTGCCAGGAAGCGTATGAAGGATAGTTTAACGTATGGAGCACCTCCAGGAACTTTATTTAAGTGTCAAGACAAAGGGTGGATGGATGCTGATGGATTTTATCACTGGTTGGATCATTTTATTAAGTATGCCAAACCATCTAAAGAGAACAAGGTGTTAATCGTATTAGATGGACACAGTAAACATATTTTTTTTATGCTTTCATTTCCTGCACATTGCACGCATAAGATGCAACCCCTTGATGTTGGGTTCTTTAAACCTTTAAGTACTTTCTTCGCTTCCGCAATTACTACAAAATTATACGATAAACCAGGTAAATGTTTAAGTGTTGATAGCATTAGCGATCTAGTAGGCAAATCGTTTCCCAGAGCAGCTACTATGGTGACAGCTATGAACAGTTTTCGGAAAACAGGATTATAGCCTCCTGACCGTTTTGTCTACAGCGACGTAGATTTTGCAGCGGCGATAGTATCCGAACGACCAATTAATTTAGATAAAAATGATATTAACATTTCTGTAACTGATTCTGCTACTCCCCCTCCATCAGAAAACATAAAATTTGCTTACAAATGAAACACAGCCATCCACATCACAATCAGTTCTGATGGAAAATACTTCCTTAAATATTTCTACAGGTATCTCATTCAAATCACAACCTATCCAGCAAGAAAATTCTTCAATAACAATTTCTGTACCTTTCACATCAGATCCTGTACATCAAGCAAACACTTCTGCATGTGCCCCATCCACATCACAATCTGTTCTGGAAACTACTCCTTTAAAAATGTCTGAATCTGCCTTTTCAACAACGAATTTAGTCAACCTCGAAACCGAACAGTCTACACAGAACCAGTATTATATCCCAGTGGAAATAATTCATCCTTTACCTTCATCAAGTGGGATATCAATGGGACCACGAAAGAAAAAACGGATCAATGTATCAGGAGTGGTTCTAACTGCAACACCTTATAAAGAACAGTTGAAAATCCAACAAACGCCCAAAACAAACACACATAAACGTAAGTTAGTAGCGACAAAGGAGAAAAGCAACAAGGAAAAAAAGAAGAAAGAGAACGAGGGCAAAAAGAAGAAAAGCAAAAAGGGAAAATGTAATCCAAAGACAAATGAGAAATGCCGCACTGGTCATCAAATTTGTTGCCTTGTTTGCAATGAAAACTATGATGAAGATTGGATTCAGTGCAAAACATGTGAGAGTTGGGCACATGAAGCTTGTGCCAATATAACTGATGTCAATTATTATTACTGCGATAACTGTCTATGTTAATGTCAGAATTATAAAAATCTCTGTCTTTGTTTGTTTTTTTTTATTTTTTATTGTGTTGACCTGCTTTTAGACTAAAATATATTAAAACCAAATTACACGACAAATAAAACCAAATTACACGGCAAAAGACCAAATTACACGAAGGGTTCAACTTGCAATATATTTTTTTTAATCGAATTGTTCCTAGTTGCTCCATTATGAAATGCAATGTCAATTGTAATTAGTAAGTAAAAACTAGACAAAATTATTTAAGATTCTGTTATCACAAATATCAAACTTCTCTTAATTTCTGCTTAGGTGGTTCAAATTACACGGACTTCCCCTATTTCTTTTTCTGACGTTTGTTTTCAAAGTGGTCCACATCATTTCGATCGGATTAAATTCGCAAAAGTAGGGGGAGTAATCTCAAAACATTATGGCCGTTTGTAAGGGCAGTTTCATCAAGGAAATATGATTTTTTAAAATTTTGTTCTTCTATTAGTTTTAACAAAGTTGCTTTAGTTTTCACATTGCCAGGAATAGTAACATTATTTTCATTTAAAATTGTATATGTGCCTTTTTTCTGCTTTGGTAGGGTATCCTTTTAAATTGCCTGGAATGGTAAGATGCGTTATCCATCACAATCACGCTGTTTGCCGGAATGTTGGGAAGTAAAAATGTGCAAAACCAATCTTTAAACATTTCGGTGTTCATATCTTGGTAGTAATCTGCGTTGTACTGCTAATGTTTTTTGCTGAGAATTTCAAACAGTTGTTAACAAAACCATTTCCACTACCAGCAGGGATAATTATTATGCGCTTTCCTGTAGAAGGTGGAACATCTATGACGGTTTTCGTTGAATTATAATTCAAAATTATTAATCCAACCTTTTCTGATGACGTCATGAGTATACCATGTTTCATCTAACCAAATTATTCATCGATTTTGCTTATGGTATAAATTAATCATCTTAAGGTATTTGTCCCGTAACCGTACAATGCGATCGCTTTCCATTATGTATTTCCGTTTATTCATAACTTTATATTTAAATCCCATATCTGTTATCAATCACCGCAATGTTTCTGGACTTTTGTAAGGAAAATACATTTGTTTTGATCAAATTTCTTGAAATATTTCGCTTATGGTTTCTCTGATTCCTACATCAATCCTAGAAAACTTCCGAATAGTTCTTTTCTTGCGGCGTGTAACATGCCCTTTGTTTATAATTTTTGTCACTGTACTGTAGAGGACTTGTGTCAATTCTGCAACATGTTTCATGATGCCATACTAGCTGCCCGAGTTCGAATTTATGTTTTTATGAATGTTTAAAATTATTTACTGCATTCCAACAGGAAGATGCTGGCAAGTTGTAGTTACATTTGTATTTTCATTTTGACTACTGTTTTTACAACATCTATGTCTTCGTCGGTATCACTGCTTGCAATTTCCATAATTTGATTATTATGGTCGCTTTCGAAAAGTTTCCAGAAAGCCATGATGTAACTGCGACTGGTCAAAATTACGACTGAATTTACCAAGAACAATAACCAAATTAGCATGATTTCGAAAACAAATGATTCTTATTGCAAAAACAATTTAACCTGATTACCTACATCGTTAGTGGACAACAGCAGTCATTATAATGGTATAAAATTTGGTCTTACATTACATTTAATGTAAGTTATAAAACAACGAAAAACACTTTCAACGCCTTATTCAACGCAAACGATATATCTAACGATTTGTTAAATCAGGCATTTACAAATTAAACTGCTCACCTTGCAATTATGCACACATAGGTCAAACAATTAGAAAAATAACATGTTTACACTTCTGTGATGATAAAAGTAGATTGTATATAGTTATATACAATATATAAATAAATACCTGTTGGAACTGAGTCTATTATTATTCAAATATAATATTGAGAGTATTGAGACTGTTTTGTAATTTGATAGAATCTCGTACTAAATCATCCTCTGGAGCTAGCAGAGGTGACGGGTGTAACTTCCTCGCTAATTGGTAGATATTCCGTATATAGTAGATATAAAACTGGCTCCAACAACATTTTTGAGTTTATGAGATAAGGTTAGTAAGTTCTTCTTCATGCTTGACTTGTAGTAGTTCTTACTGTACTTCTTTCACTTTAATGATTTTAATTGGTAATGGAGCATCTAGGTATCTGTCTATGTTTTCTCAATCTCTCCCTGTGCTTCCAGGCAGAGTTTGAAGGACTTTTTTGAGATGATCTGTGAATACTTCAGCTTTTTCAGCGTTTCCCCATAATCTGTCGTCTTTACGGATTGGTAGAACTGGTTTTGGAAGTTGTTTAAGTTGTTTGGTGGCTTTCCACAACGAATAACCACAAGCTTCTGTTGCCGTTAAACTTTATAGGAACTCCTTAAAGGAAGTATCTCTGTAATATTGTAGCATTTTATTTAATTTTTTAGCTGCATTATTGCATCTTCGCTTAGGGTATCATCTTCTCTGTCATTTTTTCTTACTTTTCTCTCTTCTGCTATATTACTTATGATTTCTGCAGGGTTAACTATCTTCCTGGGTTTTGAAATATTCCTCAAATCCTTTTTTATTCGTACTGTAGCTAGGGCGGCAGTACGCTGCTGATATTATTATTGGGCTTGCGTGAAATCTCTGTCAAACCTTTCCGGTTCTTAATGCTTAATGGTTTGCTTAATGTTTACCGCTGTTCGACCTCTAGTCAGGGCCTATTTTTCCAATAGGCCCGATTGGCCCGTGCCTAGGGCCTCTGAGTCAGGGGGGCCCCACACTCTACCCAACTGTGACTGTTAAAACAACAGTTTATTTATATTTAAAAATTATGTGATAAATTTAGCGACCATTTATTATTTATTAATATTACGATCCGAAATCCAAATTCAACTATCAGAATACGGAAAAGAAAAAAATGTTTTGAAGAAAATTCTTCTGAGGAAATTGGTTTTGTGGGGCATGAAAACTTAAAAATAAACACTTTTTTTTGTAATTTGCGACAAATTAGTCATGGAGTTAAAAAGAAGGCAAGAATCTTACAATTCTGTTAATGATATTTTCAATATATTTTTTGTGGATAATTCCAAAGGGTATTTCAAAACAAGTCTTAAAAATATTGAACAATATTACAATCAGGATATCGAAGTAAATGACATAGAAAATGAATTAATGCAATTTAAGGAAATGTGTAAATCTAGCAACAATGTTCAAAATCCTGAAAAAATGTTAGAGTTTTTAATCGAAACTAACACTGTCTCAACATTTTCCAATGTTGAAATATTACTTCGGATATATTTGTCAATACCAATAAGTAACGCGTCAGATGAACGATGGTTTTCCACTCTAAAAAGGGTAAAATCATATCTTAGAAACTCTTTGAACCAAGATAAATTATCATCTTTAGCCCTTCTTAACGTGGAAAATGAGGTACTAGAAAACATAGATTCTAATGAAATTATAAACCAATTTGCCGCAATAAAAATGCGCAAAAGAAAAATTTAAATATTTTAATTTAATGCGCTTTAGGCTAGTAGGAATGTTGGTTGTGTATTTTTTTTTCTCTATTAAGACATTTGTGTTCTGTGTTGGTTCTATTATTTTATTTATTTTGTGTTGACAAAATGATATAAATGTTGTGTAAATATGTATTGTTATTGTGTTTTGTTGTATTTCTGACACCAAGTTTTTCGCCTGCGCCACTATTAATGCTTTCCTAATCCTACGAGGGAGCCCCAGAAGGTATATGAGCCTAGGGCCCACTAAAACTAAAAATAGGCACTGCCTCTAGTATTACCGTTCGAATGCTTTGTGTGCATCCCAATATCAAGCAGATGTTAAAATAGCATCTGAAGCGTAACTATTCTACAAAAGTTCACTTAAATTCTCTAAACTCCAGTCCGAGACTAGTTTAGGTAAGTTCTTCCTGCTCCTAGTAATTCTCCAGAGAATATACTTCAGTTCTGTTACTGATCCTAATGCCTATTCGGACATTATTGTACAGGGCGCATGATGCTTCCGTGATATCAGAAACTACAAGAAATACGATTTCGTTTAAATGCTTTACTGAAATTAGAAAAACAGGATCAGAGGATCTCTTTATTACAAAAATGTGAATAATTAAAGAAAGTAATTCCAAATATCTTATCATATATAATAAACCTTTATTTTATAGATAGAACGTAAACTTACGTTTTTCATAGAGTTCAATATAGCTATTTTCAAGTTAAAAATAAATTAAAATTTCCACTTTGCCTTAAATTGCAGTTTGCTGTGATGGCAGCATTTGTATACATATTGCATTATCGTTTGCAGAAGAGCAAATATGTTTATATGGTTCTGTTAACAGCCTTTTTGTCGCGCTACTATCCACTGACAATTTCTCTGCCACGTATTTCTCCTCGGCGATAAGGTAGCAATACGGAGAACTACAGTTTAACGTCGCATGCAAACGACAGATATTTCAAAAAGGCTTCAAAGCGACCTTAAATGTTGTTATTACACTTTTGAATCCATTTTATTATCTTATTTCCAACTCTTATTTGAACTTTTTTAGCCACACGAAGCTTTTCCACATTAACATATGGTTTTCTATAAATTTTATTATTAAGGTAACACATTTTCCATGTATAGTAAATATGCAATTACTACTACTAGGACATTTACGGCCATATATATCCAAAGATGTTATAGACTATAGAGAGTGGATACGGCATTACAAACTACCGGATATATAACTTAGTGACGCCAAACCACAATACAAATGGTGTCCCACGTTACCAACTGAGTTTATAAATGCTTTTGCTCTCATTCAGTTTAAATTTGTAATTGTGGTAAAATTTTATGTCAGTAAAATGATACATTGTGTGGTAAATAGATCCTACAGAGAAGAAAATCCGTAATGTGCATTATATTCGACATAATTGGTGTCCCTACGTAGCTTCACAATAGCTGAGAATCCACCATCTATAACATTCTTGTGTAGATCTCAAGTTGAGAAAAATTTGCCAGTGTATGTTCGTCATTTACACTTCATTCCAATATGGCACAGTAGGAGAAGAACTCTACAAACCCCTAGCACACCTAATAATCTAGGATTTCTAATTTTTGAGCCAATATTAGATGTGCAATGTTAGTGCTGTTAGCGATTAGATAATTCTGACTAGTAACAGCTGATAAATTTGTTCAAACTGCAACAAAATCGGTGTTTATTAATAGATTATACTCAAGTGGTACTTGAGAATATAATGGAAATAGGACCAATATTTAGTTGTAATTGATATTTTGGACCTCTTAATGTTTAACCTCATAATACTTACAGTTGTGTTAGGCGCCACTTACTGATGTGCATTCGCTATTGGAGAACGTGCTTATTGCTAATTTGTTATGAAATGAGAACTTTGATATGCAGTTACTGGGTCAGATTGATGTTTGTTGAGATGTAATATAAAATATACAGGGTACACGCTGGTATTCTATACTAGGTGTTACAAAGTGATGCAATACAAATTCGTTGAAATTGGAAAACTATTACCATGCCCAAACTACACGAAAAAGATTTTTTTTCCCGGTTTACTGTTGTGCTTTGGGAAAAATAGAAATTCCAGTTTCCCAACAGCGTAATTTCTATTTATAGGATAAAAAATTAAAAGAACGTCAAGGAAATAAGTTTGCAGATCATTTAATTTTAGGAAAATAGAGTACCATTGGTGGTTGCTAGTTTATTTTTGATGTGCTAGGTTTGGGAGATTCAAATTCTGAACTTATACAATAAAAAAAAACCCACACATATTTGACATTTATTCAAAGCTATCTCCATTTTATACTCTATCTTAAAATTGTTTTGGTTCAAATCTGTTCTCCTTTAAACTTTTCTGTTTGGTCCTTCTCAACTGACTGTTGTTACTTCCAGACCTAAAAGCTAAGAGTATGCGAGAGCTAGATGTTGCTATTTTTATTTTTTACTAATCTACACTTCACAGAAGGAAAACTATAAACTTTTCAGAAAGCAACGGAAAACTGCTGGATTACAATCCCTATATAAAGTTATAAGGAAGAGTTTCTTCCACATGGTGGTTAACATAAAGGAAACGATTTTGCAACAGGAAACGAAGAACAAAGTTTTAAAGGTTTTTGAATATAGTCGTCAAAGGCGTTCAAAGAAATTGTTTTTTAATTCAGCGATGACGTCTCCGGTAACATCTTGTACGTTCTGAAATCGTTTTTCTTTGGGAGCAGTTTCCACTTTATGAAAAATCTGCTGGTACCAATAATCCGTTTAATAAGAAATGACTTCAAAATCAGTGCAGAATGGGCAGATGACGTCCCACAAGAACTAGTTACCCTACCTAGGCACATTTTTTTACGGATCACAATCTGTTTATCTAGAAGGTACTCAGAATGGTTATGTTTTGAAATTTTTGCAAATAAGACTATTTGGGTCTTGGTGATGATCTTCCTATACATGGCAGGCTTTCGGTTTTTGTTGCAAGATTGCACTGAAATACCCATTAATTTTCGACAGTGCAATTGTGTTAAGAAAATTTGTATTACTGCAAGTGGTGAACATATTTAGAGAAAAACTTAGATGCTCGATGAGCATGACAACCGTTCTTAAATTAGCATCTAATAGCTGCTGTCCTTTCTGAAATTTGTGATCTTTATATACCAATATGAAACAAATATTGCAAAATTACTGCAGCATAAAGAAATTAAAAATATCTAGTAGCATCTACTATAGTATCTAAACGTTCTGCATACAGGATCTGATAATATTTTATCAAAAACAAAAAACCTTTAATTGTTATCAGTGCAATAAACAAAATAAAAAAAATAAAGTGCTTTAATTAGCAAATGGATTTGTTGACACTCTAAAATCGCATATAAAAAGCTGCTCGTGCAAGCAGCTATTCTTCGTGAAAATGCAAAGCAGCTAATTGTGTTTGTTTTTGCTCTGTGCACTGTTATTGGTAAGTATAAAATGGTATTACATCATGACTTATTTTAAAAGATTCAAAGAAGATTTTTCAAAAATTTTCTTATGACTGATATTTTAATCTTTGTGAAACAGTTATCAAAGTATACAATAGCAAAGTGTGTATATAAATGTTCTAAAGATAATCACACCAAAACGATGGGCCTACAAGGTCTGTGAAAGCTCTAATATTAATGTGTAAAGAATATAAAATAGTAAGTTTGACACACATTTTACACGTATTCCTATAATTTTCTTACAGCCGGACCTGTACTGGAGCCAGATGACAACATTGACTGGCGTATCGTCGGAGGATCACCTGCTGGAGTAGGTCAATATCCTCATCAGATTTCTTTAAGGACCAACAACAGACACTTCTGTGGTGGCTCTATCATCAGTCCCAACTGGATTCTGACAGCAGCCCATTGTGTATACGGGTATGACTGGTTTCTTTTTCAATAAACTACATCTGTATTTTTAAAATATTAAATATGGAGCTGAGAGAAAATATATTCAAGATGAGTTGTTAACCATTTTAGTAACTACTATGCAGTAATCTTCAACTGTAGAATAAAACTTTTGAAAGATCTCTTATAGTATTAGAGACGGTTGTGGAAAACGTTACCTGAATTGAGTATTGGAGTTCTGTTTGAAAGTATTTTGTGTATAAGTTTAAAGTAAATTAAATAAGATTTTTATTTCAGACAATCTGCTTCATCTATGGTAGTAGTTGTTGGAACAAACTATCTAAATTCGGGAGGCGTTGCTTACAGAGTAGCTCAAGTTATTTGGCACGAGGGTTACAGTCAACAAAATAATGTTAACGACATTGCTGTTCTTGGATTAGCGTCAACTATTTCGTACAACAACGTAGTTCGACCCATTGGTCTTGCTAGTTCAGCTACTCCTGGTGGTGTATCCTGCATTCTGTCAGGATGGGGTCTAACCAGTTATCCCTCAAATAATATTCCAAACAGCCTGCAGCATATTGGTTTGAACTCCATTACCATTGGACAATGCCAGCAACGTCTGCCTGGTTACCCAGTATACAGTTCACACGTGTGTACGCTTGCACCAAGCGGCCAAGGAGCTTGCCAAGGTGATTCTGGGGGTCCACTAATTAGCGGTGGTGTGCAAGTTGGTGTTGTATCCTGGGGTATTCCTTGTGCTAAGGGTAATCCTGACATCTTTACTGCCGTAGCGAACTACCGCCAATGGATAAGAAATAAAACTGGTGTATAAACATACGACTTAAACCATTAATTTCAATAAAGCATTGAAGTAGTACTCAGAGCATTTTTTTTGCCAGATTGCTTAATTATCTCATGAAACTTATTCTTTCTCTAGGTAGCGGTGCACCCTTTATAGTTACAGTGTTTCTCATATCACCTTTTCTCAAAATATATACGTGTGGGTTTTACGGGATCTTTTAGCGTGTAATTAGTTAACATATTGTTAACATTTTAGAAGACATGTTACGTTATGGAACTTGGCAGATTCGATTTCATCGTCTAATGGTAGAAAATCCAACGAACGACAAAGTAGAGTATGGAAATGAGCTAGAAACAGTTGATGTGAAAATATGTATCTTGCTCTCTCTCCCTCTGGGTATTCAATCATTAGATTGGTTTGATAAAACGCTCCATGCTCTTCTGTCTTGAGCCAATCTTTTCATTTTATTGTAATTTCTGATTCCGACGTCTTGTACTATTTGTTTTATGTTACTTAATTTTGGTCTTCCCGTACAATGGGCGCATCCACTCTGCCTTCCATAATAGTGAGCAGTATGACTTCATGTCTTAAAATGTG
This sequence comes from Limonius californicus, assembly GCA_014611495.1. NCBI lineage: Eukaryota > Metazoa > Arthropoda > Insecta > Coleoptera > Elateridae > Limonius > Limonius californicus. The sequence continues at coordinate 4,605 of JABXWE010103727.1, read as the reverse complement.
TCCCACCAGCTGATCTCTTCTTTTTGTAATCGCTTTTCAGAGGGTGGGTGTTTCTTCTGCTCTTATTAGTACTTATTTATTCGTTACATGGTCCACCCATGCCACTTTCAGCATTCTCCTCGAAGTTTATATTGGGCAACAGCTAGGAAGACCTAATAAAGTTCGTGACGCTACATCTGACGTTGTATGGAGGCCTTATGTGGTAATAGTAGGCAATTCTTATGAGGAACACAATGAGATGGTCTATGGTACCCTTTTATTCAATTTTGAGGTGGCACGTTTTAATAGTTTTGTTGTTGTTCAAACCACCTCAACAACAATTCCAAAAAGCGCAATTTTTTGGGTGATCTAGCATTTAATCTTATTAAACCTAACTTGGAACACTATAAAGCAGATTATGCGCAACCGTACATATTCCAAACGTTGCTCAAAATCGACTTACCACCAATTTTGCTAATAAAATATGTTGATTAATACAAATTATATTACAATACTATATGCATAAACGATTCGAATATGTATTAGAAAAATTGTCATGAATTGATGCTGATTTTGACCAAATTTCTAAATCGGTTATTAAGATCGACGCGCCCTCCTACGTTTCGCAAAATTTCGCAAGTCTTCTCTAGGGTTAAATTATTACTGTTGGTTGTGTTATCAAAAGGATTACATGTTTTTTTTCTAAATTTTTTTGTTAGAGACAAATCGCGTCAACAATACATATTGTTAAACAGGGTTTTGCTGTCATCTGAATAATTTGACATAATATTATTTAACTTAGAGGCAAATTTTGACGAGTGCTTGCTGCGGCAAACTGTTTGATCGTTGCTCTCCTGGCTCATTGTGTATTTGTTGGTTCCTAATAAACCAGGGCGCATTTATAGCCACGCGTAAAACCTAGTTTAGTAAACCTTGTTCTGAAAAGTTTGGATTTTTCTCATGTTTGTATCAGAGGTGGCATTTCAAAGCGGGCACGCGTAAGTAATCAGTGATCTAAGAAGGGCTTCGTACAAAAGTACGTCACACTCAGCACGAAGGGGAGTATTTCTGTTTAGTAGGGGATAGAGGGAAGTCGGTCTAGCGTAAGCTTCGTTCAGCTTCCTGTTATTGTGTGCGCTTCATGTTAATCTGGCGTCGAAGAGTAAGCCAAGATACTTAACACTGTTGTCCAACCACGGCATTTCGGCGCCGTATACCTTTATGGCGGGAATATCATCGTCTTTGATGCGTTTAAGTGTAAAAATTTTGTAGCAGCATTTGGTGGAATTAATAGTTAATAGTATACTCCATTTAATGTACCATTTAGTTAAGATATCCATTGAATGTTGAAGTTGTTCCACTATTTCGTAATACTGTCGCTTTGTATAACCAACGCCGTGTTATCCGCGTGCGTAGCAATTTCACCTACGTCCTGCTGGGGGAAATCATGGATGTATATATTGAACAGTGTTGCTCCAAGGATGCTGCCTTGTGGAACCCCTGCACGTATGCTTTTTGTTGTTGAGTATGCTTCGTTAATTCTAACTGCAAAAGTCCGGTTGTCAAGGAAAGATAGTACTATTGCTCTAATATAGTTCGGAATTTCAATGTTCAATTGTACTTAAGACCACCTATCTACACCTTATCAAAGGATGTGGTGATATCTAGGCAGGCTATAGCCGTGTAGTGTTTGTGTTCGAAACCCCTTTCAATTATTTCAGAAATTCGCTGTAGTTGGTGTGGTAGAGTGATCTCTTCTAAAACCAAACTGAGTGGGTAGGAAGATATTGTTAGTTTCAAGTTATATGTTAATGCGATAGCTGATTACTTTCTCCAGAAGCTTAGATAATGTGGGCCATCAGGCTGATCGGCCGATAATTGGTGGGGTCCTTGGCATTCTTGCCTTGCTTCGGAAACATTGGGATATGAGCAAGCTTCCACTTTGCAGGAAAATGGCCTAATCTCAGGCAAGTGTTAGAAAGGGTGGCAAGATATGAGACTTTCCTCATTAAGTTTTTAATCACTACATTTGGGATAAGGTCAGGTCCGGGGCTTACTTTAACGGCAGGGATTTAATGTATTTTTGTAGTTTGCCACTTGTAACCGGGTTATCGAAGTCATTACTTAATGGAAGATGTGTTTCATTGTAGGCAGTGATTATATTAGAGAATGGTCGATTATTGTCTGCAATAGTGGGTGTAAATTTTGAGTATAGCTTTTCGGCGAATAAACCACATTTCTCTTCATCCATGCAGTATAACATGTTACGGGCCAAACGAGCTTTTTCGTCGACCCGCAACCGGATAGGTGGGAAAAGGCCTGCAGCTTAGCTCAGAGGAGTAGGGGAAGTTCACGAATATCGCTTACAGGAGGAAATCTTTCTAGTTGTGTAAAGAGTAGGTCAAAATTAGCGGGCGCCACCTTCCAAATCCAGCTGATTGCAGGTTCTCGTGGAAGGCCGAGAAGCCAGCAGCTTACGGGAATTGAACCCACCTTCATTGTGCCTCCCTTCTGTTTATAAAACTTGCAAAATTCATGCACTCACAAATACAACATACACAATGATAAAAGAGGCAGTGAATTTTAAAACACATATAATCAAATTATTAGAAATCTCGTGGTTTAATAATACAAACTGTTGGTTTGCACGTTCAAGAAACAAACCCGCCGCTGCTGGCGCACGATATTTACCTTCTTCAAACAACTACGTGGCCAGAAGCATCGAGTTTACAAGCATAACACAATATAAATGAAATTACTCTTTACAATTAGTAGTGTAAACAAAGACAATTGGCGATTGAAAGTCGCTTCTTGTTTAAAAAAAAAGGTTCAATTACGTTGAATTTTGCAAGTTAGCGCGTAAAATGTTTCTTTTCACAACACACAAAAAAAACTAGTTGTTTACCTTAGCTTCCGATGAATGAAATAGAGCGAGATAGGCACAATCCAGATGCAGAAAAAAATAGAGGAAGACGACGTCCTTCGGGGCAGCATTGGAACGAAATGTTGCTGATACGCTCCTGGAGATTGGGATTCCAACGGGGTCGGTTAGCGTTGAGAGAGGACGGGACTCTTCGGACGATGGAAATAAAACGAAGATGGAAATAAAACAGCAGCTTGCACCATCACACTTACACGATTTTCCTCTTTAAATCACTTAAATCCGATATGAATCGAAAGGAGCAATTATCCTTAATTGTCCAAGCACCAAGGAGAACATTCTACTATTACTTATTTATATCCGGCTTAGTCGAGTTTATTGGCCTGAAGCAAAATGCGATACGGTAACTCGAAGTAGCAGATGCGCCGCGATAAAAAAGAACCGATATTCGAAATTACGTCCGTCTGTCCCAATATATTCACCCTAAAAATGGTCGTAAAAAAGAGTAAGAAGAAATAGGGAAAGACATTTGACCTTTATTGATTAAGAAAAGGCGTATGATAGTGTGTGTGTGATAAGTAAAACTTTGATCGCTGCTACACAGAATTTATATAGTAAATGCTACATGAGAATTCGTTATTCAACCTATATTTCGCAGATGACCAGGTGGTGATAGCAGAAGATGAACATGACCTTAGTTATATGGTTCGTAAACTGAAAGACCCCTACAATAGCGCGATTAAATATCAACAGGAAGTAACACCAATATTTAAAAATAGGAAAAGAAGAAGTAGAGGACCTGCCGCTAGAGGAGGAAGATACGAAAGGCGTTAACAAGTACAAATTTTAGGAATCATTTTCAACAAGAAAGGCAATGCTGTAGATGAAATAAATGATAGGATAAATATGGGCCGAAACGTAATACGAACGATGAACTCATTACTATGGAATCAAGACATAACAAAAACAACAGAAAAGAGAATATACGCAGCTACAGAGTGTAACAACTTACGTTTCGGAAATTAGTAACAGAAATAAAAAGAAACTGGTAGCACTAGAGATGAACTATTAGAGGAGAAGTTGCCGCAAATCCAGTCTGGAAAGAATTCGAAATGACGATATTAGAAAAATGATGGAAATCGAAAAGACAATAGTAGAAGAAACAGAAGGAAGCAGTTAGTATGGTTTGGCCATGTAAACAGAATAATGAACCATAGATATTCAAAAAGAGCTAACATGGATACCACCAGAAAGAATGCAAAGAGGTAGACCAAGACTAAGTTGGAGAAAAGAAGTAGAGGATGCAATGATGGAAAGAAATCTGATTCAAGAAATGACTCTGAACAGAGAGTCATGGAGAATGGCAACGGAGAGCCGGCGATAGCGTAGGAATCCGGAATATACAATATATTCTGGAAGTCTAACTCAGACCTGTTGGATGGTAAATTCTTCAGCATATATATTGTTATGATATCGTATTGGGGTGTGAAGGTGTTTCAATATTTTATTTTTGTTCCATAAATCTTATACTGCTAATAATAAACCAGGGATGTTGTGAGATGGGTTTGAAGCTTTTGTGACGCCTGATAAATTCACACAAAAATGATACTATAAATATTAGCGAAAAAGTCCAAACCCCTCTTCCTACTACGCCACTGCTCTGTAGATGAATTACTAAAAATGATTATGTTAGCATCCCGGTGAACTCAATCGAAGATGGGCGGAGTTCCAATAAGATAAAAAAA
>JABXWE010103725.1:0-66162 GCA_014611495.1 Limonius californicus | reverse complement strand
AATCGTCAAGGGATGCCGCCAGCTGCTGAGATACCTCAAAGCGCTGGCAGATGAAGCGTTAAGGGAACTTGACGCTGCAGCTGAGACACCTCAAAGCACAATCGTCAAGGGATGCCGCAAGCGGCTGAAATACCTCAAAGCGCTGGCAGGTGAAGGGTTAAGGGAACTTGACGCTGCAGCTGAGATACCTCAAAGCGCAATCGTCAAGGGATGCCGTAAGCTGCTGAGATACCTCGAAGCGCTGGTAGGTGAAGGGTTAAGGGAACATGACGCTGCAGCTGATATACCTCAAAGCGCAATCGTCAAGGGATGCCGTAAGCTGCTGAGATACCTCGAAGCGCTAGCAGGTGAAGGGTTAAGGGAACTTAATGCTGCAGCTGAGATACCTCAAAGGGCAATCATCAAGGGATGCCGTAAGCTGCTGAGATACCTCGAAGCGCTGGTAGGTGAAGGGTTAACGGAACTTGACGCTGCAGCTGATATACCTCCAAACGCAATCGTCAAGGGATGCCGTAAGCTGCTGAGATACCTCGAAGCAATGGCAGGTGAAGGGTTAAGGGAACGTGACGCTGCAGCTGAGATACCTCAAAGCGCAATCGTCAAGGGATGCCGCAAGCGGCTGAGATACCTCAAAGTGCTGGGAGGTGAAGGGTTAAGGAAACCTGTAAAGGAACTGGGCTTCTTGACGTTTAGTTAAAAAATCCTTTCAGAACAACTTACTTCTGCTTTTATAGGCCGAAAGGTTTGCGCGATCGTGAGAATCCACTGCATGTGCACCCCATTTTTAGGAACAACCCGAATTTTATGGCCCCATTAATTTTGGAACTAATAATTTCCATAAAAATAAGTTAATTAGCTGTTAAAAATCTAAAGAACCAAACTAAATAAATAACTCCCATAATTTAGTATTTAATTAACACGTCCATGCGTGGGATATCACACAAGAGGGTTTAGTTCGATAAAAAGAGTAATCATTTAGAAAGGATATGGCCTAAACTAAACAAAACATTTATCACAACAACAGACGGCGCTAAAGTCAGCTGTTATTGCATATATTACGTACTTGAGATCAACTACTTCGAAGTCATATTGTTAACCTATTTACCTGCAATAAATAGCTGCAAGTCAACGCTGAAAAGAAATGCTTTAAATATGGAATTATAACATTCAACTATTGAATGGGTAGTTGTTTTATAATTCCATTCATTGTATATGAAAGTTCATTTTTAATTGTTTATGGCCCTCATAAGTTAGGTCTACTCGTAAAGGACGGACCCTTTACAAAAAATAAACACGTGTGAAGGAACAGCCGTTCCCAAGATCAATGAAGCGTGATTTCCAAATGCCAACTAATATGCATTAGCATTTAGTTACATTTAACATGAAATATTTATGCGAGTATAGATTAAAAATTAAAATTATGAGCATGAAGTCCCAAAGTTCAACTGTCTGTAGTAATATAAACATAATGGCAAATGCGGTCCGCCACAATATATTGTTTGAGGCTTTCGCGGTTTCTCGAACTGTTAACACTCAAGATTAATTTTCGGCTTGGACTGTGTCGTAACATTCAGTAAAGGCACGATTCGCAGAGTCCTCGTAGTACGGAATTTAAATCCGGGATGCGGAGGTATTTAAACCCTTTTGAGTCAATCGAGCAGAACGTCGTAGTTCTGGTTGGCCGTCGTCGTCAGGCGGGAACAGGTGCGGCAAGTCATGACCGTGGGATCGGTCTTGTTTCCGAATCTTTAGAGGATGAACTACCGGTGTCCAAGCTTTGCTGAGCCTGAACTCATCCTCTCTGTTGATGTTATTGGGTTGTTTCCCAATTTCAATTGTTTCTGGTATGATTCTTGGAAAGTAATGCGGAATTTTAGCAAGCACTCGAGCGTTTTCAAAATCCATTTTGTGGCCAGTTATGCAATACCGACAGAATGAATGAAGGGAGAATAGTAAAGAAGGCCTGACATAATAATCTCCATGGAAGAAAATCGATAGGACGAGGAAAATATGGAGAAACAGCTTGTAGAGTGAAAACTAGATTGGTTAATAGGCTAATAGCCTAAGAAAGAAGAAGAAGAAGTTTCATATTGAATGATCCAATTCTAACATTGGGGAGTAATCTGTTTTAAATACATATATCTGACAGGATTGCTGCCCATAATATGTATGAAGCTCATTTAGAAACTAAGAGCCATTTAAATATTCCCGCCAAACGGCAGTCAATTTGGTGAATTATGGGGGTGGTGTAGTGGTTCGTGAGCTACCCACACGTCACTTTACCGTGGTTCTGTCATTACATTCAGATGTATAATAAGGAGTAAAGTGAACACTTGAAATGTCCGCCAAGTGTGAAGTGCCCGCTGTGATTCATTTTCTCCATGCAAACAAAGAATACGCTGCTGAAATTTACCATCAAATAGCGAAGTTAATAGTCCAGACATCATGAGTGAGGCATAGGTCAGAAACCAATGTAGGAATTTCAGAGATGGCCGAACAAACGTGCACGATGAGGAACGAAGTAGGAGACCTTCCGTTGTCAACGACGATTTTGTGGTAAAAGTAAACAAGAAACTTGGTGAAAATAGGCTTAAACGATTTCAGAAATGGTCGCAACATTACCTCAAACTTCACGTACGGTACTCTACGAAATTGTCACGAACAGGCTACAGTACGACAAATTTGGTGCGAGGTGGGTGCCAAAGATGTTGACGGATGTTTACAAAAATCAGCGAATGGCATCACACTGTGACTGGCGACGAGACTTTGAGTTCGTACTAAAATGTTGAAATCGGACAACAATCAATGCGGTGGAAGCATGCCGGTTCTCTCAAAGCCAAGAAGCTCAAGTAAACGTTCCAGAACAGAAAGCTTACGACTACTGTTTTCTGGGATAGGAAATGCATATTTGGTGGTTCCTGGAATGTGGTACGACAATATTAATGTAGACTTGTATAGTGAGACTTCAAGAAAGTTGAGAAGGGTAATTCAGAACAATAGGCAATGATTGCTGACCTTTGCTTTTGCACGATAACACCCGACCGCATGCTGCGCCTCGCACTGTGCAACTCATTCAGCAATTTAATTGAGAAATTTTTAGTTAGGCAGTTCTGAGTTAGCGCTGAGTGACTGTCACCTCCCCCTGCCTCTTAAGAATCTTTAAGAACCCACGACCCTTTCCTCGACGACAGCGATCTTAATGACGGCACAAAGTTGGTTTTCGTTACATACAGCAACCTTCTATGACGGAGGTATACCAAACCTTGTACCACGACAAGATAAGCGTTTAAATTGGAATGGTGACTGTGTAGAGAAACAGTATAGGAGTTTGTTTAGATTTAAGTGTAATAAATTGTTTTCAACTAACATTTTTGTTTCGCAGCCGATCGGCCCTTAATTGTTCACTACGTCACGTAAAAAAGTGTAACAATATGTTTAAAGTTCTACGTAGAGAAGGCAACAAACATTTTAATTTCTTGAAATTAAATTTGTATAGTGCAATATAGTTTACTGTATTTTTAATTATATTGATTCACGCTAGTACTTGAAGTACCTTGTATTACTTCCCATTTCTGAATTATATGGCAGCACGTTGTATTACTGGGAATTACCATCAATTACTTACATTTTTGAAATACGTGTACAAAATTTAAGCGAGTGGTTGACCCATAGGTTTTATCCCTAATGTTCGCATTAGAATTCTACGTTTTACGTCTAAAAATCAAAAGCACTTAAGGATCGACCACACGTTGCGGAGTGGCCCCACCCAATCAATTTAAACTTTTCGGCGGTTATTATCGATGTTGGTGGCAGCAGCCCTTCCGAGCGATCCGGAAACGTGACTTATCAATAGTTTGCGATATCTGCATGCACGTTTAGCGTTTGCTTTGTCCTAGACCCGCCCTACGAGCTCGCAAAATCCGTTTAAGCATGTCTGCGTGCAATCTAATTTCGGAAATAATTTATTGTACCCTTCCGCGCGAAAGAGACGAATGAGCTGTTAATAATCGCAATAAAAGTAACGACAGGTGCCCCTGTGAGCTCGTTCTAACTGCGGGATATTGCTTTCTTGTGGAAAATAACAAAATATTCGCTTCGTCGTAAAAGGAAAAGAAAAATTCATTCCGAGAGTATTCCGGAGTTCATGCCAGATTATCTTAGAGCTCCAGAGGCAGTAAAAATAAGTTATATAACAGCCCTTCTCTTTGAAAATAAAAGTGCTGCTGAATAAGCTTATTTTTATCGTCTGGATCCGCTAGCCCGTATGCTGTAATCATTTTCATGTCAAATGTAATTTTGCAAACTCAAATTTGTTATCATATGTGTGCTGCTTGAGGTAACTCGAAATTACCCATCCTGGCGAACTAATATAAATTAATCGAACCGTATATTAAATACAGTAGGTTGGAATCTGTGAATGGAAAACTGCCTTAAAATGGACGAAACTAGATCTTTCCTTAGAAAAACAAAAACAATTCACCAGGGCCTTGAGAGTTCCAGCTTGTACCTTTCAGACGTGATTATAATTACTTTGATTAAGAAGGCCCTGTAGATGTGTAGATGATGGATTTATGAAGGTTTTGAAAATATGAAGTTGATTATGGAAACAGTCAGTAAATCTGCTACAAATCGGCTTTCATTTAGACAGTTTCTTGACAAGGATTTGATAAAATGAAAACTAGAGGCTGAAATACGAGTTTTAACTTTGCTAAAATAGGAATTAATTATGTATTTCTTAACTAATATCGAAAACTTCAGGGAGTAATTCTTTGGCCGATATTAACACAAAATTAAAATATAAATTTTACAAAAATGCACTATAATCTAAATATAAGGTGTTCAATATTTAAAGAGCACAATTTATCAATAAATCAAACCTACAATACATAATATGTACAATGAGCAATAAGTAAATTGTCAAAAGTGTTGTTATGTTCGTTTGATTTTGCCGCTTCATTTGAATTAATGTCTTATTTTAATTGCCGCTGGTCCATTACTATTTTCAAAGATTAATTTATGGGGGTCACTTTCGAAACTTAATCGAATGCTTGACATGTCCGTTTAGTCTATTTAATGCCGATCGAAAACAGTTCTTGGAATTCTAGAATGGCCCACGTGGGAGATTTTGTTTTAGAATTCTTGCGACGTATTTCGCAATATGATGAAATATTCCAGCTGTTTGTTGGAGATTCGCGTTGCATTTTCTAGTGAGTCGATTTAACACCTTCGCTCGACGCGGTTGCTCGTTAATATCTGAGCGTCGATATCAAGACAGGGCAAAAGTGAGCGCTAGGTTCTAGGAGTGTGAACGTACGTGGTTTTAGGAAACCGAGTTGTTGGCCCCTCCTCTGCTAAATGAATACATCGTGTCGCTTTTTGCCTTAGGCAAAAGAATCTTCGACTTGTGTCTGATTAAAAATATTAGCAGAGTGTTAGCTTTTTGTAGTTTTGTACTTCAAGAAAGTATTGATCAAGTATATCTGTGGTTAAACAAATGGTGTGTAAAAATTAATGCTGATACATGTGAAACAAAGATCTTCACGCTACGCCATCCTGACGATCCACCGAATATGGTTATAAACAACACCTCAATACTGTGGAACGCAAGAGACAGTGCGGTCAGGTATCTTTGAGTGCATTTGGACAGAAGGTTAACTTGGGGGTTGCACATAAACAAAAAGTTATCCGAAGCGTACGCGAGGCTGGGCGTGCTGTACCCAATATTAAACAAAAAATCCACTCTTAAAATAAAATGTGGTACCCTAATATATACCTCAATAATAAGGCTTATCATTACATATGGAAGCAATGTCTGGAGCGCAACTTCCAAAACCAACTTAAAGAAACTCCCAGTATTGCAGTAATACGCATCATAACAAATACTGAATGGTATATAAAAAACACTCAACTTCACAGGGAAACTGGTATACCTACAATTCAACAGTATATAACGAAAACGGCCAAATCGTTTTATGATAGCATTGATCAGTGCGAAGGTGCAGTTCATTATAATCTAGGTAAAAGATCGCTGCACACTAGGTTAAAAAGAAAGCTACCGATAGACCTTTTAAACAGCGACAGTGACGAAGATGATCAATTCATCAGATTCAATATGACTACTGACATTAACAAGTGAAGAATAGTGAATAGTGAAATAGTGTCCAAATGTGTAGCAGTTAAACCTGCCATGAATAGCATTCTATGCTGAGCTGGCAATAAAACGTTTAAAAAAAAGCTTTTTGTAAAGACAATTCAGTGAAATTGTTCTCTCGACTTTTGTCGGATTAAAGCCTTCAACCACATGACTCCTTCCACTAATACCGTACAGCGGCTGAGATTTGGGCTCCTGAAGTTCCCGTCTTTCTTTTTTTTGTCAAAGAAAGTCCTGGCCGTAACGTTGTCTTCATCGTGATCCAGTCTTCAGGGGCGTGCCTGCGAATTTTTCCTGCTTCCCCAATTGTGTCGCTCTACTCTGAACCGAAGAAAAAACTAAGGTAAAACTTGCCAATGTACTATACAGTGATTGTTTTCCCTGTTTCCCTGTTTGTTTTTAATTTTAATTAATTATCACCATTTTGAATGTAATCTTTGTTTTTTTATTATGTGTCGCCAATTTCAAACATTAGAGCGATATTTGTTTTAAAAATCACCATATCTTTTATTTCTTTGTAGTTTTAATATATTGTGTGCATGAACGTTGTAAGCTTCATATACAAGAGGAGGCACAATAAAGTCCGATTCCCGTAAGTTGCTGGCTTCTCGGCCTTCCACGAGAACCTGCAATCAGCTGTGATTTTGTCTCACTCGGTACACAACTAGGTACGATTTCCCTCCAGTAAGCGTTTCTCGTGAACCACCCTTGCTCCTCGGGAGTTTAGCCGAAGGCCTTTTTCCATCTTTCCTGTCGATCAAAAAGTTCGTTTGGCCCGCAACTATGTTCTCCTTGCGCTGCTACGCTTGCTGTCATTCTTTTGCCTTCCTTATCGTCTGTCATTTCCTTTCGCCAATAATTGCCATATGAGACATTCGAAATCGATGTCCTCCCATGGCTTGTCCAACACGACTTATGCAGTGATGAGTATAATGTGTATTCAAATACTCCCTTGCGGCAATACTGAAATGTGTTGGAGCACCATCATGCATAAACAACATAGTATTCCTCTTCGTCAAGAAAATGTCGATAAAAATCAGGCCTTTATGTAAGAAGTATAGCTCAATGATATTATCTCTAATAATACCAGCTCAAACATTTAGAAAAAACCAATACTGGAATCGGCTTTCCATTATGGAATGCGGAAGTTAGTAAGTGATTGTTGTGAAAGTTCATAATCGCATCCTTCGAAAAATTGGCTTCGTCTGTGAACAATTTTTTAGTCAGAAAGTTTGGGTTTCGAGTAACTGCTTTAGGTAATCACTGACAGACATCGAACCGTTGAGGGACGTCTTGCGGCAACAAGGCTTGCACACACTTGGTGTGGTACGGATAGAGCTGGTAAAATTTTAAAATATTTTATATGGCTTTGTGGCTTACATTTAACTACAACGTAACTTTTTTTTGTACTTGTGGAAGGATATTGCTCAATTCGACAAAGTATTTCTTCCCCTAGTTGTGGTGTTGTAGCCGTGGTTGGTCTACCAGGAAAGTTGGTGTTCTTCAGAGATTAATCAGTCTCCCTTAATGCAATGTGCATTCGTGTAAACGTTTTATCACATCGTCTAGCTTGAAACGTTTCGTGGTATCTTAGTCATACTTCCTTTACTACGTCTTCATCACTACCGTGTCCAAGGAGAACTGAAATAAATATCAATTTTTATGAAAAAGGAGTAAATTATCAAACGTTATCTGGGATGGGGGAAGTTTAAACAACGAATAAGCGTACCGTGGCCGTAACCCACGAGGTCAACTAGCACTTTGTTAATTAAAAACATGGGTGTTCTTTAAAGTACATACATCTATATCACGTTAACAGCACTTAAAAAAGTAATTGCAGGCAGTATATTTTTTGTTAATCAGTTCTAATGTGCTCCCATCGTTCATAAACATTTATTTTAACACTTAACGCATTTGTAGTGCATGTTTTTCATCTATTCTGTATGTGATTGGTCGTTGTATATTAGCTTACTTTGTCCTTTCGGCGATAACACAATTTTAGCTTCCACAAAAAATGATTCGATTCACATGTTGAAACTGTATGAATTGACATATAACGATTTAGATATAGAGTTCTGCCGAATTGATACGTAATCTAATACAGCTGTGTTACAACACGCAGAATACAAAATAGCTATATTAAAATGGATTAGAGCTAAGGGACTTCAGAAAAATTAATTATTTTTTGTTTGTATACTGAAGAAGAGAATTGTTTGAGTTATTTTAGTTAAACTGAAAGTGTTATTTCCATGATACATCCTTTAAAGTGCAACAGCAGCTACCATAATATGTGTACAACATAAAATAATAAAAAAGTAATAGCTAAAAACTTATAGCAGTGGGTATTGTTCAGACTTCTCTGGAATTTATGTCGTTCGGATTCGACGTTAACCTGTAGGTTCCCCGTGTTTCTACCTTAGCGCTGAGGAGAAACACGTGGCAGAGAAGAGGCCGATACCCAGCAGTGGAACAAAACCGCTGTCAATGATGTCAATGTCAATTGTTCAGACATGCAACAAAAATTGGATCTCAATAATGGAACAATTTTCCATCAAAGTAAAGCTAGATATCGTACATCGACAGTTATAAAAAAATATTTTGAAGCCTGCATTTCCTTAAAATAGTTATGTATGATACTGCAGTGTAGTATCGCTAATCATAGTCAGGGTAATGGAAACCCTACACTATAACCAGAAAAAAGTAAACTGACCACAAAAATCCAGGATGTTGCATTTTCTCTAAGATATTCCGAACTTATATACAGGGTGTTCAATAACTCGCGATAGAACGCCTCGTCTATTCAGCAGTGCATACTAAATATAAAACAACTAAAATATTTATTTTTTGCCGACTAGTTTCTTCACTCGAAATACGGAAAGAAGTGGAAAGTTGGCAACTGTGTAATATGCATGTTGTATGCTCTACGGAAAATTATACTTTTAAAAAGATTTATTACATAATTATTATCATCTAGGCCAATCGACGCTTTCGACAACACACATCAATTATTAAACAACTCATTTCAACAGCTTGACGTAGAGTTACCGGTGAATTTCTTTTTTTCTTTTGTAGCATCCTTAGTAGGCCTAATCCACAGCTGAATAAAATAGCTATCAATCCCTTTCAGTACCTACACACTTGTGAACAAAAAGGAATAAAAATAACGGACAGCAACAGACCAAAATTAAAAATTTTCTGAAAATTAATGGAACTGTTCAAAATGACAACCACCAACATTATGAAATATTGCTCACTGTAATTGAATTTTGTACTCACTGGAGATTGCGTTCGTTTAAAATTGCAGCCCCTTGGTCGATACGATTTGTTAAATCGTCCACATTGTCCGCTGGTGTGAGATAGACCAAATCATTCCGATAACCTCATAAATAAATATCTAATGGTGTTAGATCAGGTGAACCTGGCGGCCAAGTTATGGCACCCCACGACCAAAGTTCCGATCTAAAAAATGATGTTGAAGTTAACCTCGAACCATGATTCAATAATGGGCTGGAGCATCTTCTTATTAGTACCACATATTTTGTCTAATTATCAGTAGAACATTTTCCAATAGTGTCTGAAAATCTGAATTTACTAAATGTAGGAATTTCTTAGCATTAAGACGACTTGGGAGAATAAAAAGACAAGTCAAATATTTATTTACCATACCTGCCCAAACATTAACACCGTATCGGTATTGATGACTTCGAACATGAATTGCTTGAGGGTTCTCATCTGCCCACGCATGATTTGTATATGAGTATTGCAAACCCCATTTTGCGTAAATGTTGCCTCATCTGTACACAAAATATTACTAATAAAATTCGAATTATGCTGATGTTGATTTAATAGCCATGCACAGTACCTAACTTGTGCATTGTAATCCTGTGGTAAGTGTTGCACTTTCGTTATTCGAAAAAGATATAGGCCATTACCGTATAATTATTCTATGTTCTGGCGACGTTGGTATATCTCCAATCCGAGAAATACCATGTACGCTTCTTGTAGGCTCTCCCATTTCATTCAATCTAACAGATTTTCTTCAATAATGGGTTGTCTTACAATAAATGGCCGACCAATACTACCTCTATTAGAGACCAACACTTCCTCTCTCTCTCTCTCGTAGTCATTTGGTCAGTTCGTTCAATAACTGTGTAGTTTGGATGTCTTCTATTTGGATGGCGTTAAGCATATAGCCTTGTCGCTGCAGTACAATTACCACCAACCTCTCTAAGAATACAAATAACGTCAGTGTACTCGGCAAATGTGTATTCCATTAATGCAAGCGAAACGGAAATTCACAAAAAAGACCAGAAAAATGTGTCGTGTCAAATTAAATGGAAATTACTATCAGCCTTGCTTAGATTTGCCTTGATGCCATATCTAGATCTTGTGTTTTCAACAAAATCTTAGGATCAATATATGCAACTTGAAGAAGTCATTTAGTGTTAATATCTAAAGTTAATTGATGAAGTACTACTTTTATTGATAATATCTATTAGTTCAGCTTTGTTGTTAAAGATACACAGCATTCGAGTGTCAAATTTCAAGAATCACGAGGGAAGAAACTAACCTGCGAAAATTAAATGTTTTAACTGTTTTCTGTTTAGTATGCACTGCTGAACAAGGCTACGAGACCTTCTATCTCAACATATGGGACACCATGTAGATATAGCATTTTAGAGATAGAAATCAAGATGTGAACCTTTATGTACGTTACAATATGTAGATCACTAGGTCAAAAATGTACATGCAATACCTGTTAACAAGAGTACAAAAATGTTGATGAACATTCAATTAGGAATAAGGCAGCTACATGCGCATAAGAAAGGAATAAAACACAACAACAATGAACGATGAGAAGTGATAATGTTAGACCCATTGACTGAATGATTGGATCCTACCATAGGTAAAGAAATGTATATGAAATTGAGGTAAAAGAACTGATAATACAAGTACTAGGTATTATTGAAACCATCGGCAATATATGAACAAACCAAATAAAACGCAAATATTGAAGCGATGGTATAGTGCGTTGTGTTCTGTTGGGTTGGCCACCTTAGAATGGTAAAAGTAGAATATTGGAGAAGAGCTACGGGCACAGAAGAGAAAAAAATAAGAAGTTTAAAACAAGGACAAGTAATACAAGTAGGACATACAGACATAGGAATATAATTACACCTTCATGGGCGAGCAAATTCAAGAAAAACGCAAAAGAGATCGACAAGCAAGAGGATGAAATGAAGTTGTTCAGTAATTATTAATTAAGTGGAACTTTCTCAGGATGGGTGAAGAAATAGGTTTAAGCAGAAGAAGAAGAAAGGAAGGGTAAAAAACAGCAAGAAGAATAGGAATATACTTCGTGCGATTAATGATCTAAATTTAGTAATATCAATATCTTCAATTTTGTTTTTGCTTAATAATGAGTCAGAGAAATTTAAAAAGACGTTCCAAGACTTTATTTCACATTCCTATAGTGTTGCAAAAACGGTAAAAATAGTCGTTTATATTGAAGCCCCATTGAACAATCTCTTTCATTATTATTAAAAGTTTGTTTAAGCTACCTTTACGCGAATATCAAAGTAATGTCAATATCAAATTGCGGCACATCACTTTATTGTAAAAGAAATGAACCAATATTTGTTTAAATAGCTTACGCAAAAGAATTCTTTTCGTTATTCACCTCTTGTTTGTTTGACTTGTTTACCTACAAGCAAAGTTTACATACAAATATTGATTCATAATTGTAACTCAATGCAATCAACGCCTTTTCACATCCCACTACTTGGCCCTGGCCTTTGCTACGAACTTCTTAGCGCTAAGGTAGAAACACGGGGGACCTACAGTTTAATGTAGAATCTGAAGGACAGAATCTTCAGAGAAGGGGTTTTTGGCATTGAGATCCCACGGTTGTTGCTAACCGGATGGGAAAATTGTGTGTGGTGGGTTGCAGCACAAAATTTGTATACATTACTTGGTAATATTGGGGAGTCGAATCCAAGTTAGAGTCGAAGTTTTGCTCACAAAGCGGACGCTCTACCAGCACCCTTGTATTGTATCTCTATATTTGAGAATTATTCTGGGTATTTATAATGTGTCGTATATCGAACTGCAACAGGTTTTAGTAGTGCGGTTTAAATAACCCTTAAATTTATAATGCCTTGCGGGAATTGAAACTATTACAGTTTCAACTTCTAATAGTTACGAAATATGTAGTGTAATGTTTAGAGGTAATCTCAAGGAGGTATTATTATTATTTACAGCATACAACAATACGACAACTTATTAA
The DNA here is from genome assembly GCA_014611495.1 of Limonius californicus. NCBI lineage: Eukaryota > Metazoa > Arthropoda > Insecta > Coleoptera > Elateridae > Limonius > Limonius californicus. The sequence goes on along the minus strand of JABXWE010103725.1, from coordinate 53,725 downwards.
AGTAATGCTAAAATATTGTGTACTCAATTTGTATGCATGTGTCTCTACATATTATGTATGTGCTCGTTTTATGGTAGATAATGGTTATTTGTAGATTTCGAGTGTGAAAATGTATATCTTCTATGGTTAACATAGGATTTTAAGTTTAAATATTGCAAATAACCTTTGTAGGTTTCCCGGATATTACGTTAACGGATTTAAGATCAAGTTCAAGTTGTAACAGTCTCGTTGTAACCAAGTTTAATTCCATTGACATCTTTTAATTTTTTCAAATTCTTGTTTCAAATTTTCTTTTTCTTCTTACTTTGGGCTTGGGTCTTGTTGATTCCAAATAGACTAACTTGTTTAATTATCGGTTTCCAGTGCACTGTTCTGCACTGTTCAAAACAGTTAACAGGTATTTAACAATTATCAACAATAGAAAACAGAAACAGACAGGTAAAACAACATTTGCAATACTTATATATTACAATTGTAAACTTATTAAACAAGAAACCTAAGATTTTTGTTTCGTTTGCATTTGTTTCTGCAAGCTGAAACGCGATTAACACTGTAGGGTAGTAAAGCGCGCAACAACACGCTCTTGGCCACAGGTCATATTGTCACTTTCTTCGTTACTTCTTCTTCTTCTTCGTTCTCGTGGTTTGCTTGGAAATATAGGGCGTCCAAATGGCCGTTTCGATGACATGTGTGAATATAATATTGTTTCGTCTTTGGGTGTAACTGATAAGGGCCCCTTTGTCCTTATCGCCCGGAGCACCAGAGAAACAACTAGGTACCCTTATATAAAATTATTTGATTTATTCATTTGCTATGTACTACAAGGCTATTACAACTTATTCTAAAATAATATATTAAACCTACTTACAAAAGTATAAGCAGGCATATCGCCATTACTGGGTTTGTTATTCTTTGGAACTCGCCAACTGCCGGCTATTCACTATCTATTCTTCGCTATCAACGGTTTTTTTATGCACTGTTCACTGTACCTAATTCAATCTTAAGTGTCCTTTCATAAATTCTCGTTTCCACCCCTAAGCGATGACCTGCTTATTACTTAATTTCCCTTATCAAGCGTATTACTTATTTCACATTGCCTAATTTAATATTCTAATGTACTTTAATTTTGCTGAGTTAAATGGCATCACTGCCTGCAACATAAAATGTGTATGCAATTGAAATCACATTACAACAGCTATGAAGCAATAATAATTTAATTTAGAATTTTGGATATTGGGTTCGTAACAATATAAGGTAGTCAGCCTTATTCTATCTCTTTCTTCTATCAATGTTCGGTAATCTCTTTCCTTATGTAGTTGAGTTATTCTTCCTGATTGAATAGAAACTCTATCAGCTCTCTCCATGACTCTCTGTTACCGGCTGGTGCGTTCACTTCTTTCCATGTAATATTTACTGCGAGGTATCCTTTGATTAGGTTTCTTCTGCATGTTAGCACCGGCCGGCCCTGCTTTCTTCTACTTCTAATGGTATACTCCAACGCTTATATCGTGATATCCGCAATGGGGTTTCGCAACGTATGTCCCAACCAATTCCATCTTTTTCTTCTTTTAATATTTTCTATTGTTTCTTGGGCCGGTTGTTTCCCGTAACTGCAGGTTAGTTATTTGGTTTGGCAAGGATATTCTCAATATTCGCCTTAGGGATATATTTATGAAGGTGTATACCTATTATGTTTGTTGCTTACTAAGGGTCCACGACTCAAATCCATACAGTATCAAACTCTATACGTTTACATTAAAGATTCGAAGTTTGATTTTCTTTCATATCTCATTTGATGACCATATTTTGTATAATGAGTTGTACGCAATTTTTGCTCTTGTAGTTCTGGTTTTAATATCCTTTCGGCACCCTCCATTTTCATAAAATACTTCTAATTAATGTTGTCGGTATTCTGAATTTTATCTCCATCTATTGTTACGTCGGCCAAATCTTCCGTATTTATTCTTATTGTTTTTGTATTATTTGTATTTATCTCAAGCCCCACACTGCCCGCCACCATCTTCAATTCTTCCAATGTTACTTGTAGGTGGCTTCTCCGTTCAGTAACTAGGCAAACGTCATCAGCATATTCCAGATCTTCCAGGTTTTGCCTAAATTTCCATATTAGCCCTTCTTTGTTGTCTGTAGACTTTCTCATCACCCCGTGATAGGATACACCCCTGTCTGACCCCTGTTTGATCTCGATTTCTTCAGATATCGCACCATTATGCATTACTCTTGATCTATAATTGCCATACAGTAGCTTAATTATTCGTATATGTTTGTCGGGTATACCGTATTTTTTAAGTATTTCCTACATTTTTTGCCTATTTATTTTGTCAAATGCTTTTCTGAAACCCATATGCATTTCTTTCTGCCATTCAATACTTTTGTCCAACATGATCCAAGTATATATTTGGTTTGTTCTAATTTGTTCTAAGCAATCGTTCGATCTCTCTCTTCATTCCTTCTAAAATCATTCTCGTAAGTATTTTGCTTGCTATGCTTAATTGTCTTATTGCTCTCCGATTTACGCAGCCTGTTTGGTCGCCTTTCTTTGGTAATTTAATTATCAGGCCTACTTTCCAAACGTTTGGTATTTTTTCTTGAACCCATACTTTGAGCAGACAATGTAATATGTCTACATTAATTTCTGTACCGGTTTTTATTAGTTCTCCGGGAATATTAATTCCTTTGTTAATTGTTTGCTGCCTTACTTCGTTGAAATTCATACTTTATACATTAATAATAATAATAGACAATTTCAACCTGTTGAAATTGCCTATTATTATTATTAATATAGAAAATATTAATTCCGGCTGCTTTATCGTTCTTTAGCTGTTTTACAGCCTTAACTATTTCTTCTCTTGATATTTCGTCTATATTGAGCTCTAATTCCTAGCCATCTTCTTCGTCGCTATTTATGTATGAACCTGTCATTTGGCGTTTCGTGTAGATTTCTTTGAAATAGTCTAACCATCGTTCAACGATATCGTTTTCTGATTTTAATATTTTCTCATATTTATCTCTTACTTTCATTATTGTGACACTCTTCTTTCCTATCAACTTTCTTGATATGTTATATAGTGTTTTCATATCATTCATATTTGCAGCTTTCACCGCCTACTCTAGAAGTTCTTCTTGTTGTTTCCTTCTACCTCTTCTTGAACTTTTTTAATTGTCTTTATCTCTAACCCGACACATGTTTTACAGTTCGTCTTCCTTCTTTTGTGATCTTTACGTTAAAATTTTTCTTTTAACTTTCCTTCTTTCTTCAATCAATTCCCAAGTTTCTCTTGACATCCATTCTTTACTGTTTCTCTTCCTTTTCCCAACAGTTTCTTCTGTCTCTCTTTTCATTAGTTATTTATAATTCTCCCATAACTGTTCTATTGACATCTCCTCGAGGTTGTAACTTTCGAGTGTTATTACTTCGTTACTAGTTATGATTTTTAATTTTATTTGCAATTAAGAATGGAACAGCACCACGATCTGCCTGCTATAGGTCATTTGGGCGTCAACGAGTTTATTGCTATAGGTCCATTTGAAGGTGGACGAACACAGTAATATGTTGTCCAAGTGTCCAAGGTGAGCTAAAATGTAATTTCTCGACTTAGGAATCGCTTTCTGAAACTGAAGATGTTTGGCGAAGATAAGGACAAAGTCGACCAGCTTCAACAACACTAAGAGATGATCGTTACAACGTACAGAAGAATTCGAACTCTGAATGGAACCCAACTTCGAGGTGACTTAACTGCTTCTACTGGAAGGATCTACACAAATAATAAGCAATCATCTTCATAGTGTCAGCCTATACGTTCGAAGACTACTGGTTTGTATTCCGCCTTATTGCAAATAATAAAAAAGAACGCAGAATGTGGGCAGAAGAGTCCAGGAATGGGGGCCATAGTGACTGGGGGCGAATATTGTTTAGTGACGAGTTACGATTCAATATGCAATCATATAATATGCGCGTTTTAAAATCGATCTAAACCCAAGACACGAAATTATCCACAATTTGTTCGAGAACGACCACGATATGAAGATGTCAGTGTGGTGATATGGGACGCGATAAGTAATGGAGGTCATGGCGTTCCTACTTTTGTTTTCTCTCATTCATACTAACCTTTCCCCCTCCGGAACCGCTCTCGCATTTCTTCAGGGGGGGTGCTAAATGCACCGTAAATTTAACGAAGCGAAATTCTGTCGCCTCAGCCGGGATTTGATACCTCGACCGATCGGACCGTATTTCCTGTGACTTCGAGTGGCAGTGTGTATCCGTACTGCGCCATCGAGGTCCCTCATGGAGTTCCTACTGTCTAGAGGTATCTGGATGAGGTTCTGTAACTCATTGTTCTTCTGCACGCAGTAGCAGTGGTAAAATAAAGTTCATCCTTATGCATGATCATGCTCGTTCGCTTGGAGCTGATATCGACAACTGGTTTAATGAAATAGAAATCGATAAGCTAGACTGGCCAGCAAATTCCCCGGATGGTAAACCGATCGAACATGCAGGACGTTAAAAAGACGTGATGCTGCACATAATATGCCACCTTGTACAATTTTGGAACTTCAAATTACCTTCAGAGCAGAATGGGATACGAACTGTTTGTTGTTGATAATTTGACTTAATCGATGGTAACAAGATCGCAAGCCTTTTTCGCTGTTCGTGGAAGATCATAGGCATTCATATCTTGTTTTATAACGGTTAATTAATAATAAAGTGTAAAGATTTCTGTACTTATTCGTGCACATGAACTTTATATTATTTATGGGCAACCTTTCCTAGTTCTGGGGCCAAATTATCATTCAGTCTCCGTGTCAAGGGTTGGTCTAAATGATTAAATAAATTAAATTAATGAATTTTTGTATTTTTTGAAACAGTGTAAAACTCGAGTTTTAGTGGTAAGTCTCTAATTTATAGCACATTTATATATGTCTGAACTATATGAATATTTTTTATATAGAATCTCTTTCCTTCTATGAAAATAGGGGTTAAATTATTTTTCTAACAAAATAATTTCCCTCCGACTCTTATCTTTACCTTAGCCCAAATTCTTAAGCGATATTCAGAACTGTCGAACAAAACTGTCTTCTACGCCGCAGGCACTGAATAGAGCTCAGCACCAACGCAGGCACCGAACAGACACGTTCGCGCACGCCGCTAGCCAGAGCGCTTTGCGCAGAGGCTATGACGTCAGCTTAGAGTGACTTAGTGCGGAATTCCCAACGCTAAGATGTGGTTGAGCGAAAAATATTGCGAATATCACTTAGAGAGCATGAAACCAACCAATGGATAAGGTAGCGCACTAAAGTTAATGATATAACCCAGAGAATATGTTCCCTTAAGTGGCAGTCTACTGGACATGTTGCTCGACATAGTGGAGCGTTAAAATAATAAAATGGCTACTCTGGGGAGAGAGAAGAAGCGTAGGAAGACCACCGCAACGTTGGTACGACGACCTGAAAAGATACGCAGGACTGAACTGATACCAAAGAGCTCAGAACAGAGAAAACTGTAAAGACATGAAAGAGGCCTACATCGAATCGATGGAGAGAGGCTAACTGAAGAAGATGCGGTAAAGAAATTGCGCTCTACGGCGTCCGCTAAGTTGTGGTAAAGAAATTTTCACAGATTCATTGTAGACAGAATGCGTTTCAATAATTTCAAAGTTTGAAATGAATTATTTCGTCAACGCACGTAAACGTTCGATGTTTCGAATTTCTTTATTGGTAGGGAAGTAACAGCAACTGCGTGAGCTGGACGACGTTTGGCATAGTTGAGAACGCACCATGTTTTCTCCCCTCACGAACGCGACTAACTTCGCTGAGATGTATCAGGGCCGGATAAAAAGAAGTAGAGGGCCGAAGGTTGTCCACATGTGCCCTGTAGCAACGGTCGCATTCCAAAAATAAGTTTAAACATGACAGAACGTTGGGTTTGTTATTTACAAATGTTGTTGACCATTAAGGTAAAATATTTGCAGGTTCTATTTTAACGACCTGTTTTGTTTTTATTATTAATGCTGTTAAATATCAATAATTGTTTTGAACAATGTGGTTGTTTTGGGATGCCACCGACCAGCTTTCGGACCATTTCTTTAGCAGTGGTCTTTGGGGGTTCTGTGTTATCGCTATTTATACCAATCTGTTATCATTCATTCTATGGACACGCTCCTTCCACTGTCGACTACTTATTCTTACCCATCTTAACATCTAAGATTTCACAGATATCTCTAACGTTTTCGTTTCATAGTCTGTCTCGCAGAATCAGACCTGATGTAGTTCTTAGTGTTTTCATCGCTGTGCTTCTCATGATACGTTTAGTTTCTGCTGTTTCCGCTCTACTTTCTGTGCCATCAGTTAGAATTAGGTTTTATAAATACGATTTGACTTTCAACTGTCATATGTTTATTCCGCCATATGACGTCTCGTTTTCACGTCAAGCTAATTAAAGTTCATGATTTGTTTAACTGTTTTGTTGTCGACAGCCAGTTTGCAACGCAGAGGGTCAAATAATGTTATAAATAACGTCTCAATTAAATTATCTTGATCTATTTGTTGTACTCTATGTGTCTTGTAGGGCAAATTGCATTTGTCAGAAGTTCTTTGCTTGTTTTTCTTGAGATTCTACTTTACCTTGTTACGTTCTCATCAATTTTAAGATTTGCTCATTTTCCTTAGGATAAGCCGTATAAGAATAAGTCGACATTTTTGGCTTTCTTATCTGTTTTGCACTTGTCGCGAGGAAAATGAATACGTGAATTTGGCCGCAGCTAAGCTATAAAGTTTGTCGCAACTTCATGAAACGGTTTTGCCGTTTAAAGCTCTTTTAATATTCAGATCGAGCCAACGAAGGCGGAACGTTCCGCAAAGGCACTTTGCAGTTTTATACGAATTCCCAACTTCAAATTGTTTCACACCACAAACGTGCATATCGGGCTTTTTCATCCACTGCAAATTTCATTACCATACAAAGAGCTCTGTACTCATAATGAAATTCGCTTATAAAAAGGGCGCGACGCGATGCAAGAATCGGATAAAAATTTCCGCCGATTTGCCGACACCGTGATTCAAACTCAACGGCGGCTCGAACCGGAATTTGTCCCAAGGTGCCGGAGTTTTCCCAAACTCAAGGCAGCGTCCGCGTCTGGGGCCTGAAAAATGCGCCGGAGATATTTTAAAGAATCCTTAAATCGGGCTGTAGGAGACGGAAGCGAGAAGTTATGTCAATACCGACGTTAGACGCTAGCGGTAAATCGATAAACCGCTAGGCCCGCCTCTTTCAACTTCAGCGCCTCTAGTGCCATGCGGTATGAACTCGGAACACATAGGGCACATTATGATGATGAATTTGTCGACGATCATGTTTTATTTTTATCGAGAGGGTAAAACAGAGTAGCGAAATGCCGGGACGGCTCCTTTTTATTCGACCGGAAATACGCGTGGGAAATCGACACGTACCGCGACGGAAACTTCTGCAATCCGCCTGGAAGACAAACACGTAATTAAGAAACGAAGATGAATGGTGTTTATGGACGACTTTACAAGTGATTCCAAAATGCATCTAATGAGTAACTCAATCTGCTATTTATTATGCTTGCCATGAATGCGAACTATCCAAAATGAGAGAAAATCAAATACGAGACACAGTCTAATAACTAGATTTAGATGCTGACGGATATCTTTGCTAACTAACTGAACACTAACTTCGTTAGTGGCAGGTGTGCTGCAGTGTAACGTTTTGATTATGTTTTGGGTCTTAAATAAAAAACAGAAACAACAATCACGTCTACAAGTGGCACAAAATAATCCTAAAGCTATAATCTCTTAAGAATTTTGATCTATTTGATCCACATTTCTTAGAACTAGGTCCACACCTAATTTTTAGGATTCGCTTTGGATTCGAAGTAGTGAGTTATTTAGTCAACCCATTAAACTTTCAGAACAAATACAAGATCCGGATATTAAAACTGATTTGAATCCAGTTGATCCAGCTCTGACGCAGATAGATCAAACGACTACAATCAAAGTTTTTGAATTTAAGTTTTAATTCAAATTTAAATCAAATCTAGATCTAAAGACGATTTACGAAAGAATCTGGAATCTGCAGATTCAAATTTCTTAGTTCAAAGTTCAAAGTTAAATTTCAGAATTTTATTTAAAGTATACACAGCGAGCTTTCTTGCGAATCCGATCAAACGCTTGGACTAAAGGTGCGATCCAAAAACTATAATAGATTCGAATAAGCAGTTAAACTTCTACGTTGTTGGCTTGAGGTTAAATTCCCAGTACCGGAACAACGGACTTTTAACGGGCGGGGTACCTATTCTGTCTAGTAAATCTTCTCTGAAGTAGAAGTGTTTATAGTTCTCGTGGTTCGGGGCCCACGTTAAACTGTAGGTCCTCTACATCTGTAATGCTTTGAAACGCACAATACAGGTATAGGAGAGAAGATCTCTACGTCTCCAAGAAGATTACTTGATAAACATGTTTCTTAAATAAGGTCCGTTTTTTAATAAGAAGAAAAATATTGTAAATATCATTAAAATATATTTTCCAGGTTCTACATACTTTTATCTACTTTTCTACATAATTTCCTTTTTTGTTCAAACATTTGTCATACCTATCAACAAGTTTTTGAATTCCGACGTCAAAGAAATCTGCCGCCTATGAAGAAGCCCAATCCCTGATTGGATCACTTCCTCGTCGTCGTTGAACCGTTAACCACCAAGGAACTCCTTTAAGTACCGAAACAAGTGAAAATCACTGGGTGCAAGGTCTACACTGTAAGGTGGATAATCCAGTTGTTCCCATCCAAAGACCTGATTAGACCTTGTGTTTGTACAGAAACATGTGGCCTTGCATTGTCATGGAGCAACATCACATCGGAAGACAGTATGTCACGCCGCTTGTTGTTTGTATGGCACGCCGGAATTTTCTCAAGGTCACACAATACGCATCAGAATTTATTGTTGTGCCTCTCGACATAAAATCCACTAACACAATCCCTTTCCTGTCACAAAAGACAGTTGCCATGATCTTTCATGCTGAAATTGTCTGTTTGGCTTTCACTCTGGTTGGCGACGATGTGTGTCGCCATTCCATTGACTGTTGCTTGGACCCAGGAGTCATGTGAGACACCCAAGTCTCATCTCCTGTAACGATGTGGTCCAGCAATTAATCTCCTTCCTGATTGTATCGAGTCAAAAACGATAGAGCATCGCGCGATCTTTTGTTTTGTGATCGTCAGAAAGCAGTCTTGGAACCCATCGAGAACACAATTTTCGATAATTCAGTTTCTCCGAAACAATGGTGTACAAAACTGACATTGAAACCTGTGAAAATTCAATTGATAACTTTGAAACCGTGAATCGTCGGTCCTTTCGAATTTTGTTGTCCACATCACGAACCAAATCTTCAGAAATCAGAGAAGAACGGCCAGGGCGTGGTTCATCATGCACACTAACCCGCCCGTCCTTGAACATTCTCACCCACTTTTGAACTTTACTGTCACTCATAGTATTATCACCGTAAACTGTACAAATTTAACAGTGAAATTTCGCTGCTGCCAAGTTTCTTGCACTCAAGAATCGAATTACAGATCGTATCTCACAGTCAGCGGGCGACTCAATTTTCTTAAAAATTATAAACTTCTACAGTTCAGCACACGAACAGACGGTAGGGCTGCAAATGGCGTTTAAACACGCGTAAAGGATGCTGGGAGCAGACGCGCAAGCTCACTCTCATTCACAAACGGACCTTATTTAAAAAATGCCCCTCGTATGATCTTTCTTAATTACAGCAGTGTAAATTAGGTAAAACCGTAAAAGTCATATTCGAGGAGACTATGACAAGCAATAATTATATAAACAGCAAATTAATTTGTTATTTGTTACAATGAACGTGTTACCTACATTTGACAAGAAATTTAATCACAAAATGTCCATCGTCTGTTTGAATACATCTCCGTATTCTTCGTCTGAAATTATTCAATGCGTTCTCCAAAAGACAAGTCATTTTATTCTTGCCTTACCTTGCAAGACTATCGCGCAGTAACAATTTGACTAACTGTTGTGATTCGATATTGATCTACGTGAACATTTTTGTGTAACATTTTATGACATTTCCACAGAGAGGTTTATTTGTCGCAATATACTACGAATAGAAATGTGTGGCTCTGTTGTCCCTCATTTTGTTGCTACTGCAACAACTTCACCTGTATCTTTTCTCGGCGTACATTACAAACTTAATGAACACACTTTTAAAGTTTCTCGAATTTGCTGTCGTACAGAAGCAACACTTGGAAATCCTTCACGGCGTTGTTCGAATCATCTTTTAATAAGTAGTACCTATATGTCCAACTTCCATAAACATTGTACCATTTTCGGAAGTACTTTTCAAACATAGATGTTTTTTGTTTAAGTTTGACAACCATTTGGTATTGTAAAATAACCGTTTAACATAATCAAGTACTGATTTCGTTGTGAAAACAACATTTTTCTGGAAAACATACAACTACAAGTAAGAAATCACAGCAAAAGCCAAATGAAAGTGTCACAAATAATATGACACATGACATGACAGTTCAGAAGAAAAACTGATGTAGTATACATATCTTGAAATAAGTTTAGTAAACCACAGCCACAATCAACTACAAACAGTTTTATTTTTGAATACCCGTTACATTATCACGCGATTATTTTACAACAGATTCCAAACACAAATGAAGCGAATTTCCCTTAATTTTTACATAAATTTATTGCAGGAATCAAATAATCTGAATTTCTGTAACAGATTAAACGGATGCGTATGAAACTGGTCCACTTTCAGACTACCCCAATCATTTAATTACAGTCAGCAGATCTATTTATGTCAGACCTATGTAATAGTCATATAATAATTTTTTAAGTAGCCATCCGACTGAATATAATTCTTTTGATCGAATTTGGATCCCCAGATTAAAATTTTCTATACATTTCTTGAGTTTGCGAGGTTTCTGTTACATTTATGCAAGATGGTGCACCCATAGATTTTGGTAGATTGGTTGCCTCCATTTTTATATCTTGTTTTAAATAAGCAATTGGCTGCATCAGTTGATAGCGTAACTGCCACGAAGATCAATACTACTTTGCATTTATTGTACAATACCCCAGATTGCTTGTTGAATGCTTTTCGTAATCTATGTTTAATTTTGGAATACACCATTAAGGTGTTCTACAGTGGTTTTCGACTTTTCAATCGTAGAAGATAAGGTGTTTGCGGATATTGTGATTTGTTTTTGTGGTGAAAATCTACTCGTAATTACATGAAACTTGATTATTCAATAAGGGCTGCGGGTTGTAGTTGGTTTCAGCGGCTAGAATGTTACCTTTCCCGGTGTGGTTCATTTTTTACCTGGAGGAGCTCCTCGAAGTTTCTTTGCAACTTATCTGTGTAGATGCCATCATTAAGCAATTGTTAGTACAACTGAGAGCACACTTCAGGCATTAAACGTACAAAATAGATTACAAGTATTTCAGAAACGTTTACTATGGTATTAGTTCCACCTCTCTAGTCTTTTTCCCACATGCAAATTGCCCTGACAAAGTTTCAAACTCACGTATGCAACAGAAACTGACTATCACTCGTACAACATGCAGTTTGTAATTTGGAATTTTGTTCAACTTTAGAGTACAAATTTGCTAATTTATATTTTATTACGTTCTTGAGGCGGAAACCCGTCTGGACCAGAGCAGAGGACATTAATAAAGCATAAAAATAACTACATTCAAATATTTAATTCTTCTTTATGCTGAGTTCTCATAAACCCGACTTAGCTTCGCCTCATGAACAAACATAAATTTCTCCTGGATTTTATTTTAGACGTCGCGATAATTCGTGGGAAATTGATGAAAATTCAAGCTTTGGGGGAAGTTTCGTAGGCAAAGAAATGGTTGTATATAAAAGTTTATCGATAAGCGAGGTCAAATAAGCGGGTAGAATGTAGTTCTCTATTAATATTGCCAAATATAAATCTAATCCAATTTAAATGTTATATATTTATTTCTTCTATAATAAATATAAGTTATCTGAGTTACCAAGATTGGAAAATGATGTGTATGTGTGTGAAAGTGTGCTGGATTTAACTTATCATCAAGAGGGTCTTCATATGTTGGGAATGAATATTGCCTGTACTACTACAGTTTTATTCAGAATGTGCTGCATCTGAAATAATTTGGAAAAATCACATTTCTTACCAATCAAGACGTAAATTCAACTTAAATTCTTACACGGCTGTGAGCTCAATACGGCAATGATTTTTATATAAAAGTCAAGTGTATGAGTGGTCGACATCTTTTAGAGACGGGATAACTCTTGTAGAAAATGAGCTAAATGCACGACGAACGTGAAAATGAAGAAAAAGTAAATGCCCTTATTCAGGAAACTAAATGGGTAACTGTTCGTTATAGTTTCTCAAAATTTGCGAAGTTCTCAAGACATAAAGAAGGGTACATTATTTTACTCCTGAGATGAAACGCTTAAGCATTTACTGGTATCATACCATTTCTCCTAAGCCAAAGAAAACAGAAACTGTGTTGTCAGCTGGTAAAGTTATGGTAACATTTTTTTGGGATTTTCATTGGTTTTTGTTGCTTTCCTTGCAGAATGTATTACAATTAATGCAAACTATTAGTCGACGCTTTTGCGCTACAAAGTTAAACAGACAATCAGGAATAAATGTAATAGGAAACAAAGTTCGGTTTGTTTCCTCGAAGACAATGCTCGCTCTCATACCGCTGCAAGAACAACTGAAACTCTAAACAAACACTAGTGGGACCTTAGTCCGCAAGCAGCATATAGTCGTGAAAGTCTCTAAAAGAATGTTTAGACGGGAAAAGATTGCAGTCAAGTAACGACGTTATCGAAGCTGTTCCAGAGTGGATACGCATGCAAATACATCGAAAAGTAATATAGTTTTCATCGTTGTAATATTGTAATAGCCCTGTTTTATAAATCAATGCTTATTTAAATTCCAACGCTCTCCTATTTTTGTATATTTTTTGGCTGGAGCCAATTTGTAAGCTGTTTCTAATCTAATTTGTATCTAACTTTTATAACTGAAAAGGCCTGGATTTAGTTAAATGAGAAAAATTGTAGCATTTTTTACTGGAACATACAATGGTTTTTAAATACATTTTAAATAAAATATGTATAGGTATTTTTATGTTATATTATGTTACACCACAATCATTAAACCCATGCATCCAATAACTTACAAATAATGGTTTTATTGGTGTTTGCGTTTATTGAAAGTTAGTAGCAAATATTGGTACAAAAGTTTCTACTAAAAATGTAGTAAATCAATTCGAACATTTTATGTAGTTACGTGAAATTGCAAGCCTCATACATATTTGCAACTGAATTCCGTAACGTAACTACGTGTCAGCGTGGACTGTACCCTCGTAACAGGCTCAAGAACAAGCATGAAGTATCCGTTTCGGAAACATCTTAATGCTGCGTATAATTTTGTAGCACAACCTCATAACGTAAACGCGTGACATAACATCATCATGAAACGCCACGATTTTGTAGAACAAAATTACACGCGAACCAATCATTGTAGCATAACATATTTTTGTAAATGTTATATGATTCAATTCAGACAAATTGTAGATTGTTAGGCGTGTTAAACGGTAGCGTCCATATTCATACGTTACGCGGTTACGTTGCGCGTTTCTGTTATTTAAAAAAATGCAAAATGAGGTCAACCATTGCTTCAATATTTTATAAATATTTGAGGTTAATGTTTTGTGTATTTCAGCATTATTTGTTGTACTGGTCTTAAAACTTATAACAAATAGAATTATGTAAGTGCTCCTAAGAGCGAACAATACGTATATTAGCGGTTATATAACACCTTAACTAGAAGTATTCCTTTCGTGTAGTTAATTACGAATACTTTCAAACATTTATTATACATAAAATTTTATATTTGCTGGAACATTAAAAATAACACGGATAATATATGTAGAATATGGGGTTTATTTTGAGTAACTGTTTAAATTTTTTATAAAATTTTCAAGTTAATTACAGTTTGTAGGTCAAAACATTTTATTTATAATAGAGATTAGGAAGTCGTAAAACAGGTTGGTATAGAATTTGTATTTTCAGAAGCGCATCGTTTTGCTTGTCGGTTACATTTACCACTTTATGCATAAAAAACGGAAGTGTCTGGACATTCTTTAAGGCGGCCGTATGGCTATCCTTTTTAATACCTCTACCATATCTGTTTCTTTCGACTTAAGTAGCGCCATCTATCTAGAAATATCTGAACTGTTGCTTCAATATCACAGGTTGTGTTCATTACTAGAGATCGTAATTATGCATAACTTATAAATAAACTTTGTGATACTATATATAGCTTCCATATGTATACAGTGTGTTCACTGGGATGCTACAAAGGGAATAAACAGTTTTGCGTTAAAAACTTCAAATTAAACTATGAAAATTTTATCATAAAATATTATAGTTGTTGCGTTCCAAATTATTAGATTTCCTAACTTGGAAGTTCTAAAATTAATAGCCAACAAAAACCTAGGTTTCAGAAGTAATTTTTATGCCAAAATTCAGAACGTGTTTTTATTGTCGTGCTGTATAGTGTGGCCCTCATAAATCGATTTTGTAAACCAAATTCAATCCGTATGCCAATATGTGCAAGAATTAAAACTATTACATCGTTTTGAATCGGATGAACGGGTTTCAACCAATCGGCGGAGAGCAGATCAGACTGAATTAACTTTGAATGAGTGCATAGTATATGAATTGATTCGTATAATAATTTAACTGGTAAAAAGATTTCAATTTGCCTATTCAAAATGGTTTAGGTTAGGAAATAGCACAGGATTTGTAAAGTGTTTATATAGAGATATTTTCGCACACCAAATTCAAATGCATTCGATGTGCATGTTGGGAAATTGCCTTAAGCGAAGCTTATAGAAATCCCTTGCCATATATTAGTATTTCAGTTAATTGGCAAATAAAATTAAAAGCTGCCGCCGGGTGTCAATATATGAAACTGTCTCTATATCTATGAATTGTGGTGTAGAGTAAAAAATGTTTTATGAGAGATTTATACTATTAAATGTAATATATCAAGACGTAAATTATCATTTATATGTCAACGGGAACAGCACGAAATCCGCACGATTTTCCTTGAAGGTCTGCGCTTGTCACATTATTTCGTGATTTATACGTGTGAACAGAAGAACATCAAAAAGTTTCTACCAGTTAGCAATATTCACGATAAAATTTTGACAAATGCGAGGCTCAATTGTCGGTTTTCACTAGAGAAAAGTAATAAACTGGAAGGGCCTCATATGTTGCGTTAACTTGGAAATTTATTATTGTATTGCATGTAAGGGAAGCAGATTCAATTTACAGGCAATAAACACCACGCGAGCTGCTCCACAAGTAGCACATAACATCTTGAATAGGGATGTTGGTGTTGAAGGAAGTAACTACCGGAAGTGGACAAAGGATTTCCCACAAGGGCGTCGTTACTGCGGAAGTGGCAATTAAATATCTTTCGCGTCTTCAAGAGCCACTCGACGCGTGTTTGTAGTGGAAATTATGAGGATATTAATATAACATATAGGACCTATTGGCGGTTCCATTTGCAGTAAAAGGGCCCTTTGAAGTTGATGGTGAAGTGAATTTTAGGAACGAAGGGGGGGGGGGCATAATAAACAGACACGGGAGTATAAGAAGCGTTAGGTAAGGCTAGGCTGTGTTTTGAAGCTGTTACGGTCACGTTGATTGTTGGGGGAAGAAATTGTAAGAGGGCAAAAGAACAGGAAGACAATGGGCAAGAGGAAGTAGATTATTGGCGAGGAGAAGAAGAAAAAAGGGACACTTTACAAAAATTAAGTTCGCTTGGTGGGTTCTTTAAAGAAGATCACATGCAGAAATGTATAAGTACAAGGCACTTGAGGAAAAACATTTGTACAAAATATTGTACGTAGATGCATGATCTAAAGTCTGCAGAATTTTGATCAAAATCGATCGGTGTCATATCGATGCGTACACCTGCAATTTCTAGTGTTGATTAATGATCACAGAGGGCAGGAAGGTAAATGTTTTACCACGTGTTTACGCAGTCTCGCCGGCGCTAAACCTTGCCTACATGTAGTATAACTTATATACACCAATAAACGTACCCAAGTCATACAAAAATAATGCAATTTAACAGGCCAACAAATTAACAAACTTCTTGATTATGTATACAACAGTAAAGAACTATTATGAAACCTTGACAGAATTCTACTTTATCGACAGTTACATGACTATTGTGACAGTATTCTCATAGATGTCAGCACAATTTTGACCTATTTGCGCATACTTAGAGGCAGAATTGTTCACAAAAGTCTGGTTCGTGTCATACATGTTTACAGAACTGAGTAGAAAAATTTGTGAATATATATTGTACAAAATTCTGTGTCGTGTCATACCAGGTTTACATAAACTGAAGCCTCACTGGTTTGACGATGAATAAATTTTGAAAGAAGGGAAGGAAATTATAAATATACAACGTAAAATACGAAACGTCGGATAAACTTGAGTAATGCTTTATGCCTTTTTAGTGAAATTACGTTTAAGAGTGGAAGATATTTTCAAAGAAGCAAAAAAGTTTGAGAAAGAAAAGTAAATCACTAAGGGGAAAGGGATTGTTTATAATAAATTAAGTTAGTTTTGCTGGTTCTCTGAAGTTCTTCTGTTGAAATTGATTTAAGGAACAAATAAAAAAATATATAGATATTCGACGGAAATAGCAAGGTTGAGGATAAAAATGATTTTGTATATCTGTTTATATAAGAAAACAGAAAACGTTTAGAAAACAACAAAGTGAACTTTAAGAGGAGGACGTAGTTAACAACAGTACGAAAGCGCATATTAAAATTAAATTTGTTATAGGTTATAGTGACGTACTATTTAGTTTGTCATGCAGACCATGCTCATCAATAAAGGTTGGAACAGGAGATCTTTAGAAAAAAAGAAGTGGAGGTCACATAGACAGATGTAAAGGAATAAAAGGAATGGTAAAACAGAAGTGAATTGTCATGTTCATTTGATTGTGCCACTTCATCTGAATTAAAGTCATATTTTAATTGCCGCTTCATAGTAATCAAAATTCTATTTTAATTGCCATTCTTAAGTCTATCGCTATATTATTTTCTTTTAAGATTGAGTTATGGGAGGCCAATTTTGCGATGCCTTTGAAAGTTCTCTTTTTAGGCTAGATTTGCCGTTTAAAAACAATTCTCGGAAATATTGTTTCTCGGAAGTCGCACGTGTTATTTTTTCCAGAACAAATTATGCTTGGGTGGATTTTTTGCGGCGAGGGAAATGCAGGTTCGCGTTGCGTTTAGTTCTTCAGTCGGACTTAACATCTCTTTCGACTCCGTCGCTGGCAATAAGCGCCGTAATCAAGTACTGCAGGGGCGGCTTGGGTTTTCGATGGGTGTCCATCGTGTTAATTTCGTAGCGCTGTTTTCACCATAGGGTGAACCGAACTATCGACAAGTGACGGTTTTAAAAAAAGTACGCTGAAATTTTAACCCTTGAAAGGCATTGCGAATTTGCCGATCGCGTTTGGCGGATTATTATCGAGCCCATTTCTTGTTCCTGTACATGTGCCGTTGCTACGACGAACTAGGAAGGGCGTAGCAGCCAATATTTCGTTCCAAAATTTTTCGAAGAAAGTCGTTTACCTTTTTTGTGCATCTTAAAAACACCCCAGATTGTGCCCGCCTCTCTCTCTACTCCATTCACCGAAAGTCAAGGAAAAGGAACCAGTTTTTATGTTTTGAAAAAATCTTTTACGCGTTTCACTTTCAAAATTCAAGTGATTGAACCCTTGTTTTAATGCGACGAAAAGCGACCTTCAGTCGTCAATTGTCATTTCCTTTTCCTACTAGTTGTAAAAGCAATTATATATTGTGTTATTCTTGTAAACTCCGACGCCACTGGCCACGTAGATTTGTTTGGAGAATTTAAATACCGTACGCCAGGGGCGGCGAGTTCCTTTTATTGAACGTTCAATTAATTGTTTGTAGTATTGAACTATAATATCACCATTTGCTGTCATTTCTTTGTATCGTCATTTATTTCCTATAGTTTAATTATAGGTGTTTTGAAATTTATTACATCTTTTATTTTTGTATATTTTTTATCTTTGTCTGTATCAACTTTGCAAAATTTACATACAGTAGGAGGCACAATAAAGGTGAGTCCGATTCCCGTAAGCTGCTGGCTTCTCGGCCTTCCACGAGAACCTGCAATCAGCTGTAATTTGGAAGGTGGCGTCCGTTAATTTCGACATACCCTGTACACAACTAGGAAGATTTCCTCCCTTAAGCCGTTTCCGTGAACCTCCCCTACTCCTCTGAACTAAGCTGTAGGTCTTTTTCCACCTATCCTGTTGCGGATCGACGAAAAAGCTCGTTTGGCCCGTAACAAAATGTCTAACAGAAAGAGATATTACAAACAGACAACAGAAACAGGAAAGATTACGTTAATATAGCTTCGAAGCTATTATGATCAAGCTGATGGCAGGCGTGAATGAGGAAGTTTTATAAATCGGAAAAGGATCACACAAAGTTTACGATAAACAAAGTACATTGTAGGAGGATCCAATAACATCCTTAGCTTATATATTAATAGATAAGTTTTATGGGAATTTAAGTTAGATTAGCTGAGGTTTCAAAATTCTGATAATGAAGTAAACTCCCGCAGGAACGTATAATTAGTAATTAGAAATACATGAGAGGAAGTTTAGAAAATGTTGGGTTAGGTTAGCTGAATATTAAAGGTATTGATAATGAATGTAATTGTAGGAAGCCAAAATATTTATGAATGAAATAGGAACAACAAGAGCCATTTCATAATAAAGTAGCTCATGAAATAGGTGAGTTTCGGTGACAGATAAAATTACAAAGGAGTCAAGGGAACTATTAAGGAAAGTTTGATTATGTTAGATCGGCATTTGAAATTCTAGTAGTAAATAAATATAATTTTAGGATGAAAAATTTGTTAATGGACATGGGAAAAATTCAGCAAAATAAAAGTAAATTCTAGGAAAGCGAAACTACAAAGAGACAAGGAAAATATTAAGAAACTGCCGGTTATATTAACTGAGTTTCTGAAGTTTTGGTCGTTAGATTAATTTTAGGAGAAATTTATCAACGGAAACGGATCAACTTCAACAAAACAAAAGCGAATTTGAGATGTGTTAGGTAGATGTCTGAAGTTGTAGCGGTAACATCAATTTTTGGAAGCGAAAAGTAGGAAAAGTGAAGTGGATTTCAGAAAGTCGAAATTGCAAACGGATTGAGGATGGAAAAGTTTAGGAAAAATAGTTTAGAATAGCTAAATTTTTAAAATTATTTCTCATTTGTTATAGTTGTTACTTGAGTTGCTTAAAATTTTCGATACGTAACCCTTCAAATACTTGTTTTTATGCTTTGGAATTTCTTTTCCGGTTGTCTTTATGTATATTTTGGGCGCTATAGAATCTATTTATTGTGGATACTACATTTATTTAATTTTGTATAATAAAAAGAAAGGAGAGTAGTGCCAAGAGAAATCCTAAACAGTATAGAAACCAGCATTATTGAAGAGTTGTCATTTGATGTAGGCTTTGCTTTTTAGAGAATAAACTGAAAGAAAATATTTATATATCTTGGACAAATGGTAAAAAAATTCGTATATCAAACTTCTTCTTCGAGTACTTTATCTCTTACGAAAAGTGATCTACTCTCCTATGCCAGTGTTGCGCGTTTAAAGTGCCCCAGACATAGAGGACCTACAGCTTAACGTGGGATCCGAACCACGAGAAGTGTAAACACTTCTACTCCAGAGAAGATTTACTAGGCAGATACATCGCTGGTTTGCCATTGCCCTGCAAGGGAGAACTGCCGTTAAAAATCCGATGTTCCGTATTGGGAATTGAACCCAGGACCTTCAGCTTAGAAGCTAACCTCCAGTCCACGGCCGCCTCTATATCAAACTACTTCTTTCAAATTTGAAAGATTTGGTGATATTCTCGCCAATTGCTAAACAGACTACCGTGTGTGGTGGTAGCTGAGTTGGTAAAGCGCTCGCTTTCTGAGTAAAACGTCGATTCTGACTTGGGTTCGAAACCTAAGCAGAACTATGCAGATTTATAAAAATCTGGTCTGCAACCCATCACCCACTGTTTCCCAATCTGGCTGCAACCGTGGAATCTTAATGCTAAAAACCTTCTCTGAATTTCTGTCTTTCGTATTCGACGTTAAAAACTGTCCCCCGTGTTTCTATCTTAGCGCACACGAAAAAAAAAGAATATTTGGTTGGTTTCCCATTGCTGTACAACAAATATCGGGGAAGACACTTTCATCACTCTGATTTCAATCTGTTATTTTTTTAATAAAGCAGTGAAATATCGCCATAGGAAACATCTATGTGACAACACCACATACGAGGTCCGCCCCAAAAGCAATGAGAATGATTTTTTTACATTTCCCATTAGGACTGGCTGAGGAAAGTGGGGATGGAGGTTGTCGCGGGCGTCTCTCAAGTACATGTATACGGCCGGTTCATCCTCAGTTGATACCGAGTCTTTCAAAGTATTGATACGGACACCCTTGTTTTTCACTCTCGTCATGGACGAAAATACGGACGAGCGTCGTATTTACCTACACGTTTGAAGACAACAGTTTTGCGAATGCGCCCGGATCTTGCCAAGCGTGGATCCTCCAGCATGGCAATGCGCCGAGACGCACATCATTGGCTAGTTATGTACGTTTGATTTTGCCTCTTCATATGAATTAACGTTTTATTTTAATTGCCACTCTTACGTCAATTACTATTTTATCATTTTCAAAGATTAATTTATGGGAGGCCCCTTTTTCGAAACTTAAAGAACGCACTAACGCCGACCAAAAACAGTTCTTGGAATCCTTTCTTTGGTGAGAACTTTCTGCCCATGAGGAAGTTCCATGTGTTAATTGTTTTGGAATTCTAGCACCATATTTCGTCATAGGTGAAATCTTCCAGCTGTTGGGGATTCGCGTTGCGTTTTCTCGTCAGTCGATTTAACACCTTCGCTTGACCCGGTTGGTCGTTAACATCTCAGCGCCGATGACAAAAAAAACAAGGCAAAAGTGAGCGCTAGCTTCTGGGGGTGAACGCACGTGGTTTATGGAATCGGAGTTGTATGGCAGCGCCTGGGCTAAATTAATATGTTCTTTTCTTGCCGTAGATAAAAGAATCTTCGACTTGTGTCGGATTAAAAATATTAGCAGAGTGTTAGCTTTGAGTAGAGACAATTCAGTGAAATTGTTTTCTCGACTTGTGTCGGACTAAAAGCCTCTTACCCCGTGATTTCCTCCAATAAGCCGTTGCAAGTGATGATCCCGTAAAGCGCTGGAGATTGTGGCGAAGTTCTCGTCGTTTTTTTCTTCGAAGAATGTCTTGGCCCGTACCGTTGTCTTCATCGTGATCCAGTCTTATGGGTGTGTCTTCGAATTTTGCCAGCTTCCCGAAGAACCTAAGAACACTTCAATTGTGCCTCTCTCTACTACCTACCGAAGAAAACTAAGGTATAACTTGCCAATGTACTATACAGTGATTGTTTTCCCCCGTTTATCAGTGTTCCGTTAATAACTAGGAAATAGAACAGTTTAATTCCCTTGTAATGTTAAAAGTGAGGCAACCTTCAGTTGCCCAGCGTTTCATTATTCGTTTAGGTTAAAGTTTAATTAATTTCTGTAAACTCGGACGACTCTGGTTGCGCAGATCTGTGTGGTTAGGAAACTAAATACCTCAAGTCAGGGGCGGCGAGCTTTTCGCTTTGGACGTTCCAACAATTCTTTGTTTATCCCATAGTTGTTTCTCTTGTTTGGTTTAAATTGCATTATTTGTGTGTTATATTTTACTCAATAAATTAAGATGCAGTTAAACCGTAGTACGATCTTTTATTCTCGTGTATTTTATTGTGTGCATGAGCTTTGTAAGCTTTATATACAGGCGAAGACACAATAAAGGTGGGTCCGATTCCCGTAAACTGCTGGCTTCTCGGTCTTTCACGAGAACTGGTAATCAGCTGTGTTTCGAAAGGTGGCGCCCAGTAATTTTGACCTACTCTGTACACAATTACATTCTACTTCCTTCCCTTAAATGTTTCTCGTGAACCACCCCTACTCCTCTGAGTTAAGCCGAAGGTATTGTCCATTTTTCCTGTTACGTGTCGACGAAAAAGCTCGTTTGACCCGTAACAGGTTGTGAGGGCATTGAAATACATCCCTACCCTTTCTCACCCACCCTACAGCCCTTACTGGGCACCGTGTAACTTTCTTTGGTCTCCAAAGTCAAATACACATGAAGACTTCCAGTACTGCTACGAAGAATGAAAGCGTCGCTGCAATCGTTGTGTTCAGTCCCAGGGAAGTTACTTGGAAGATGGACCAGCCTAATTGTAGGTTTTTTTATACACGATTTTTTCTGAATATCATTACTTTTGGTACACACCTCGTAGATGAGAATATTAAAGAAAAGTATAAACTTTAAGATACGCGCCAAAATTTAGAAATAAGCTAATTGGAATTGACAACGGCGTAGTTATAAACAAAATATTTTAGGGAACAAGACTGCGAATTAAAAAATACAGCATCTAACAGGTGGTAAATTTGATCACAAATAGAATACGAAAAGTTAATCTAGGTTTCTGTTTTGACAAGGGCTATAGATTCGCCTGATGCTTTTTGTCAAGCAACCCCTGAGTGATAAAACGTGATATGGCGTGAAAAATGCTCTTCGCGGAATTAGTGTACAACCAAAAATGGATGACAAAGCACGGCGTGGGCTTAAAAAATAGCCGATATTTCCTGGGCTGGTGCTTCCCGTTTGTAAATCCAACATTTCCTCTGTCGCCCGCATTCGTATCCATGCGGATGCTTTACGGCATCAAAATCCAAAAAGTTTACGATAAGAGCGAAATGTAACATTTTATTGATATGGAATAAAAAGGCCCGGCTCTGCACTTTAAGTGGTTTCATGTGTTATTGACTGTTATTGCACCTCAAATTGCCAATTTTATGGTTACAATGTTTTTAAGGCCTTTTTCGCTTTCGGCAATGTTTCAAAGCACGTCTGGGAACTTCTTTATTATCCGCGTTCGAAATAAGTGGCTTTTTGGGTTGATTTGAATACTCACCCTATAGATTCACCGCTAATGCGAGAATTCGCGCTTCGATTCGCCCTCAGCAGTCTTTCTAGGTTAATCGCAATAAGCTTATGTGCATTAGATCACTAAGAATCTTCGATGCTGTGGCAACGGTTATTACTCTTACGGTGATTGCTTATAATTATAATTAGGTGCAATTAGGGGCTTCACGTCAATGGTAGCTCTTATTCGTGAAGGATACTTACATATAATCTCTCAATGCAGCTACTCGATGAAGTGTTTCACTTAGATGTTAAGTTTTCATAATATACCGCATGTTAATACCGAATATTGATCTCTTTATTGTTAGAGCTATATCCGTTGAACTAAAAAACGTTTGACGGTAGGGCATTATAATATAATCTGTTGGATTTGATTGCAAGAAGTTTTACGTTTCTAGATTCATGTCGGCTTAATTTTAATATCCAATGCGAGAATTTATTACCTGTTTTTATTGATGCAAATATATCAAGTGGATTGGCAGAAAGTTATTCAATAGTAGTTGCTGTATTTTTAAGAGAACCTGGTCACTAAGGAGATCTCAAACCGATTTGGGAATTTAAAATCTGGTGCAGCCTTTTTCGTAGGCAATCCATAATATTCAGTTCCTTATCTTATCCAAAGCATAAGCAGTTGATCAGATAAGTCTGTTAGAGAAACAGTCGGTTGGCTAAGTTGTAATAACTCCATTACTGCCTGTTATGTTTCTACGAGTAGTGGCATTCAAACCGAGTAAAGTAGCCTTGTGAGGTTTAACAATTTAATTCTTGGACTTGCACAATAAGAAGAGACACAGTTTCAGTAACACGAAAAAAAGTTCTATATTTATTCAACATAATTTCCATTTACTTTAGTACATTTATTGCAACGTTCTTAAAAAATATTTGAAAACAGTTGGCAAAGGCGTTCGAAGAAACTGGGTCAATTTTTCTTAATATCTTTTACGCCCTGAAATCGTTCACCTATGTCAGTTGTCAATTTAGGAAAGAGAAAAAGGTTTGCTGGAACCAAGCCAAGTGAACAGCGTAGGTGATTGATCTAAACAACTTTGTGCTTAACAATACATGACTTCACGATTAGTGCAGAAGAGGAAGGTGTATTATCTTTCCACAGAAACCGGAATTGTGGTCTCATTCAATAAATGTGTTGCTATATCCTCTTTACTACATCAACTTTGAATGCAGCATTTACTGATTGTTCATGGATCACATCTCGTTAATAAAAAAATTACCAGCATGGTTCTGAGCTTGAATTTTTGCAAAGATGTCTTTTGGATCTTGTTGATGATTTTCCAGTTAACTGAAATGATATGCGGCTTCCGGATAGTTCTCACCTGCAGACTTTTGGTTGCGGGGTTGATTACTAGAATCTTACTTAGAATTGTTGACCCAACCTAACAACAGGTTGTTGCTTGTGGATCGCTATTATGGTAGCATCCGCTTAGGTTTTGCTGAATTATGATGCGGATCTACTAAATGAATTGAAATAAAATCAGTAGTTTGGGCTTCCATTGTCTTTATTTTTAAAAACACAGTAATTACACAACGTTTCGACTGTTAGGTATCTACAGTCGTCATCAGGTGAATACTGTATTCACCTGATGACGACTGTGATTACTGTGTTTTTAAAAATAAAGACAATGGAAGTCCAAACTACTGATTTTATTTCAACCACATCATTGTCTACCACATTCATACTAAATGAATTGTTTTCTATTACAACAACAAACCCTACTAAACTACTTAGTGTAAATATGGAACTAATCTATACCAATTTATATGCAAATGATGCAATTTTGATTCATATGTTCTGAAATGTATAGTCCTGTCACTGTTGGACAAGAAACCATTTTAAGCCAGCATTCGTTTTACACATTAAGTTTTGTTGAAGGTTTCAACTCCATATGCAACTCAATATATATATTGCCATGATATTTATGTTAAATTCATCTAATTATTATTAAATATATGTTAAATGTCTTTATAATGCTTTAAACTAAACAAGAATACCTTCGGAAGGTCTGTTATATGTGTAAAAAGGATATTTGTGATGTTAAATTCCATATTTTAACCTGAAATGTAGTTTAGGTAGATTATTCATGTCCTAATTAATAATAATTAATGAAACATTATAGTTAAAAAAGTCTTTATAAACCTGTTTGAGATAAAAAGTGTTTCCGATGCTAGTTTACGATGTATCATGGTAGGAATTCTTTTACTCTATATGTGAAATGGCAGTATTTGACTGTTTGTAATCCTGTAGTATGATTGAGTACTCATTTTGGTTGATGATGGGGGTCTCTTTGGACTGTACCGGAGCCCTAGAATTCAAATATAGCTGTTATGGTAAATTTATAGAGAATAAGTAAACAATTTTTATGTTAATTGTGTCATATTAGCTAGATAAGTTGTGTATTAGAGCTAAGTAGGTTTTTGTCATGTTTATTTAACAATTTAGTTGTGTTTAGTTAACTATAATTGCAGTTTTATAATAAAATTAGAAAAAGTTAGGTTATTTATAGAAATGTGTTAATTTTGTTATGTATATCCGTCTTATAGGAGGTTTGTTGTGTTGTAAAACTCGTATAATTGTTCAAGAATTGTGTTAAGTGTGTTTTTATTAGGTGTTGGAATCATTTTAGTATAATTAACAATATTTTGAAAAATATAATATTTTTGTAATTTCGAATATTGGCTTGTGGGGTGTCTATTTATAGATAATAATTCAGGGATTCTGAATCTAAAATTAGTTTTTTAATAGGTTTAGGCATAAGCTTTCTATCAATCATTTTAAATTTATTTATAAATGTCTCACTAGTTTTTGTTTTGGAAATTCCATTCTTGTCTTTGTTATGTTACCTAGTTACGATTCGATTTTGTCAGATTTGCAGAGGTGTCTGGCAGAAAATAATTGATTCGGTACCTATATGGCCATCGAACTAAATGCACGCATTTTTTTTATCAGCGCCCAAATTTAATTGTAATGTAAAATCAATGCATTACTTTGAATCTCAAAAGTGAGGTTAAGTCTCTTTGTTTACCAAATGTCAAAAAGTGATTTATATAACTACAACAGTAATTGTGGGTTATTAATTATAAATGTGTGTATAATAATAATAAATAAGTTACCTCATTTAAATTAATCCAAGTGTGTTTTCTTTGGAAAATTTTAACTGAAAAGAAATAAGAATAAAATAAAATTCTACGTATTCATTTATTGAATATAATAAAATTAACGTATGAAAAAGAACTTACCTTAATTAAATTGGAACATTTGAGTGTAATTAATACAGTGCTTCTGAGATTTATTCCACTAAACTTTAAATTTCTGAACTGGAAGCAGACATTGCTAATTTCAACCGACTCCGGTACATGCGGTGGAGCTCTTCAACGTAAGAATGTACAGATCAGCGGTTTTCGGAGAATTGGTGCCTAAATTGCCGCAGAAGGGTCTGGATTTTCAAGCTAAGTTTAAAATTTAATTATGTACTGATATTATGTGTTACATTTGCTGCATAAATAGCTATCTAAAATAGGGAAGCCACGTATCTCCTTACCTGAGTGTTAAGAGTCTATTTAGATGCAAAAGAATTAATTAATGTTTATTTATTTTGAGTAAACTCAAAATTGGCGCCCAACTCAAAATTACTTTTCTTATAATTCATTATAAATAATATAATTAAATAAAAATTCATAGCATCTTTTTGTCTTAGCCAACGTGGGGCTATTTGATAATTTAATAATAATAATTATTTATTTATAAGTAAAATACATTCAATATATATTATATATATATATATATATATTGCTTTGAGCACTATCGGGGTTTTTATAGTTGTAACAATCGTAGATGGGTTTCGATAATCTGCTGTAGATATACACAATAAAATGATACACAAATAATCCTGTGCCTTCAATGACATATACAGCTTGATGACAAAATTGTATGAAAATAAACACCTCACACAGCACTATCTTAAAACGAGACTCTTTAATAAAATAAAACATGAACTTTATTTGAAATAAAAGTTAAATTAATTTATTCTCCGGGTTATTAAATACTTGAGGTTGAGATAATTGGGCATTAAGAAGAATTCCTATATTTTTTTTAACCAAAGGAAGTAGGCAAGCCAATTTTGAATCATTTGAATTCGTAAAGAAATAATTTATTTAAATTAATAAAGGAAACTGCAAAGGATCAAACTAAATATTGGTCAATAATATATAGATGAATTGAAAATTTGCATGAATTTTAAAATAACCTTTCAAGAACTTCAATTGTCATTATCAAATAAACAAAAAATTACACAATAAAAAATTAATTAAAGATACTCGTATAATTCCAATAGACGAAGAATTCTTATCGATCTCTCAGTAATTCCTGGATTGCACTGGATCTTTGTTGAATTTCAGGTAATAGATTGGCTTTTACCTGTCGTTGTTGGTTGTTGAATAATATTTACTCGCAGCACATTGCTTTTATAGGTTATGTTGCAGATAACCAACAAATTTATTAATCGTTGTTTGGTTGTTGAACGTTGATAATTATATTTTTATTGAGATCGAAGCACTGGGATCTTTATTATTATATTCACGTAGCACTGGACTTGCTAAACTCTTCGGTAAGTAAAGAACATAGAACTTTGTATAACTTTATTCAAACTTTGACATATGCTAACAAAACAAAATTTCGAACAGTAATTTAATTTTACAAATTTGGTTAGGAAACCTACAAAGGTTCGTCGTTGAAAATTTTAAGAAGTGACGCTGCTTTCCAGAATTTTCCTTTTATACTTGTTCTGAAAAAAGCTAATGTTTTCATGGCAACTCACATAACTTTCAGATTTTTTAACAAATTCTAATCTACCTTGCAAAACATCTGATGAAATTGACCAATCAGGACGCTGCTAGCAAAATGCCAAACTCGAACAATAAATCTTATAAACTAAATAACTTAACTATGGATCATGTAAGGGCCAAACTAATTAGATATTCAAAAACCTCATTAAAAGACGAATCTTTTAAGACCAAACATGACCTATCTAATATAAATACAAAACTAACAGTTAATAACAAAGTCTATAAATTATAAATAAACAATTAAATCTACTATGAAACTTTATGAAAACAATTTAAACTATTCCAACATAACAACACTATCATTTATAAAACATTTTAACAGGATCTAAATACTTAAATATAGGAAAATTTCAAAATTTCTTTAAGTACATATACATTTTTGACATATAAAAATAAACAATTCAATTATTAAAGCATTGCTCCTAACAAACTTCACATAAAAAGATGCCCTATCTAAGTATACAATGGCATTTGAACTCATAATTCCCTAAGAAATAGAAATAACTTAGCAATTTATACACATATAAACGAAATTGTCAAAATACGTTTAAATA
This sequence comes from Limonius californicus, assembly GCA_014611495.1. Taxonomy (NCBI): domain Eukaryota; kingdom Metazoa; phylum Arthropoda; class Insecta; order Coleoptera; family Elateridae; genus Limonius; species Limonius californicus. The sequence goes on along the minus strand of JABXWE010103725.1, from coordinate 25,070 downwards.
ACACATAAATAAATAAATACAGCTTGTTACTATGAGAAATACGACGAAAATCATCCATACCAGTTGTACTACAAGTTTACATACAAATATAGCCGAATCTAAGCAATCTTTCGATGTAATTGTACAATTTCTATAATCGTCGATGAAAATTATCTAACTTTGCAGATAAACAAATTAATACTAATTTAATGTTTAAATAAATCCAACACAAAGTTGCCTTTTATGCTAAGTCAATAACATTCACTACAAATTACAGCCAATTAACCAACTTAATATGCTTAAATCTACAAAATTGGTCTTAACTGTCAAATTATAAACATTTATATTAATATCATTGTTATTGCAGCTCAAGACCCAGTAAAAATTGGCGAAAAGCAAAAACAACATTATGTACGCGGCTCCATTGCCAAATTTCTTTCAGATGAACTCAAAATGTGCAATTCCCATATTACTACAACCCGAAGAATGATCGGAGAGGATAGCGTATGAACTCCTTTGAAAATAGTGCACGTGAGCCACTCATTTTTATACAGGAAAACTTCCTATAGCTTTAATACTTTATAATAAAATAGAATTAAATTCATTCTATCAAGTGTAACACAGCAATATATATATATATACATGCACAACGCCCTATACGAAGCCCGGTATGTTCTTTGGGCAACCTCAAGCCCGGCCTTAATACTAAGGCTAGAAGTGTGTATATTAGCTCTATTGGTAATATACGATTATAGTATTGGAGGCAACCGGAGAGGGGTAAGTTTTTTCGACATACAGTCGAAAAAATATACAGCAGGTTTTACGAGGCCATTTATGTTATATCGATTATAAGAAACCCGGTTGTATAAAATGTTGATATTTCACCGAGTATAGGAAGCCACACGGTGTTGCCAATTGTCTTATCTCGTATAGATATCGAGTTACACACCAAGCTCGATAAATAAATACTTATACAGTTTTACTGGCATAACAATTTGTACACAATATTAAAAACAAATAGCAAAATGAGTAGCTTAGACATTACAGTACCTACTGCAAGTAGGTATGTTTTATTTGTAATTAAGCAATTTATTTTGCTTCCACCGTAGACAAATGGGAACCTATTTTAGTTTTTGCATGTTTGCGAAAAATAATTCTAACTAAAAATGTAGAGCGGAAATTTTAGTACTGTAATCACGTATTGTGTTTTATACTGGAGTAAATAAATTTAATAAAACATTTTGGGTGTTGTAATCTACCAGATTTTCTCTTTGCCAGACTGTTTACTGCATCCTTCCTGTTAAGCACATCTACAGAATTTATCAGTGAAGAATTCAACTAGTGAAAATAAAAATGTACACATTGAAATAAACTTGAAATTCAAATTGCTATAAAGGGAGCTCGTATTATCATCATCGTTCAGCTCTATAAAGGTTAAGCTCCTAAAATGATTCAGCTAGATATCTGTTATTTGAAGTATTAAATATATTACGCATTGTCAAATTGCAATAAATAGTTAACCCTCCACCAATTCGAATTTTATAAGTTACATAGTGGATTAGCGAGAGGTTGTGAGCTAGAGGTCAGCGTGTTTGACTTCTACGCTGAAGGTCTGAGGTTCAATTCTCAGTACCGAAGCATCTGATTTTTAAAGGCCGTTCTCCCTTGCAAGTCAGTGGCAAACCAGAGAAGTATTCTGCCTAGTAAATCTTCTCTGGAGTAGAAGTGTTTACACTTCCCGTGGTTCGGACTCCACGTTAAGCAGCTGTAGGTCCTCTATATCTATGCCACTTAAAACGCGCAACAGAAGCTTAGGAAAGAAGGTCGCTATGTCTTGTAAGAGATAGAGCACTCAAAGAAGTAGAAATTGATTAGCGAGTGGTGTGAATTAAAAAAAAGCATTTGCTGTTACTTGAAGTAAATGTATTTGTTTCGCAGCATTTACTATATTTTCTTATACCTACAAAGTAAATGCTTCCCATACATAGAGTAAATGCGTCTATGTACAAAAATCCGGGTAGTAAATGCTAGGAAGCACACGCTATCATATACTTGAAGCAGGAGCAAATGATATTCTTACTTAAACCTTCATATCATCAAACGCAACAATTTTGTCAGTGTAATTATATTAGCCAAGCGTCACTGTTCTGTATAATTTGTTTAACAAAACCATGAATAGCAACTACGTAATTGCTGACAGCTTTATGTATTAAAAAAATTTATACCACTCCGTAATTAGAAACTCCTGTTTAATTCTTCAAAACTAAATCAACCATTAAAGTAGGTAGTTTTTGAATACATAAGTTAACAAAAAAATAACCGCCTCTTCTTCAGATTATAGTATATTGGATATCTACTTAAGTAGTTTATTAAATAATTTAAATTAAGTTCCTATTTTTAAAAGCCTAATTGAAATTAGCACAAAATCAGAAAATGAAATGAAATGTATTCGAATGACCTTCGGTTCTTTTCGGCGAAAGCTAGATTAATGTACACTTCAGCATTGTTTCAGTATTTGTTTGTATTGGTTCTGCAAATGGAATATGCACCATAAACAAATTCCACAAATTCATCTCGCGGGAAATTATTAAATTCGTCACCTGACATAAGGTCTTTGGATTGTTACGTACAGCATAAATTAATTTAAACTCAGGTTAAGTGAAGAAAGAATCAATTTTCATTTTTTAATCGTTGATTTTTGTATTAGGTAGTAGAATAGAGGGGTACAGTGCAAGAACCAGGTATCTCCATAATTTGTAATTTTACAGGAGGCGAAAAAAACGTAGTTACAAATTTACCTTTTATAAATCTGTGTTTTTGACATTTTTTATTGACTTATCGCTGTAAATGGCGAAAGTTATACCAACTATATTAGATTTTTAAACATTTACATTAAACTAACAATAACAAAAACAATGGAGATACCTGGTTTTTGCCCACTAATCCAAAACAAATCATACACTAGCAACATTAATATTTTTTTATTAGCAAACAAGATTATTCATAGAAAATAAATTTAATGGACATGAAAGGTTAAAATAAGGAAATCACATTGAACATATTTTAAGAGAATATTCGTAACAAATACAACTAGAATTTGTACTATCATTCTGAGTCACTATATTCAGAATAGTCGGAATTTTTGTTTCCTGCCTTCTGCCTCGGATTGCCGTTGTGCCTCTTTAATATTGTTATAAAACCACATGGCACACTGTGGCACATATTCTGCAGGAAGTTCCAGGACATGCTTAAACTTTGGTGGTTTTAAAAGACGCTTTTTAGTGTACAGAATAATTTCGTCATTGGGCAGGGACGGAGTTTCACCGTTTTTCAAAATTTCAAAACTTGAAAATGCAACCATCCCAACACTTTCACTGCATAATATCTTGGGCATTTCCTGTAAGGCATACTTAAAAATTCTGTACTTTGATATGGTGAATGGGCCCTTTTTTGTGGAAACAGCCTTGCGAAATTTTGTTGTAAAATGACCTCTAAAGTTTAGAATCATGTCCTGAGTTACTTGTATTATTTGGAATTTCTTCCCAGCTTCACGAATAATTTTGTGGTATTCCTCAGGCAAATATATTTTATTATAAGCCTTCTTGTTGATCTCGATGACACCAAAACTTCTGTCGCATGGCAGAAAACTATGTCCTGGTTCAAGAAATCGATGAACAATGGTGGTAAATTTTTCAAGTCATACAAGGGTGTAAAGAAACTGGACCAACACATTATTTTTGTTTTGGGAACTACAGTTGTCCGAAAATAAATAAACATGCTTTACATCCCTTCTAACAAAATTATTAAAGAACTGATGTAAAAAGCTGATTACCTCGTTTTGCCCTTTAGCCCGTACACATAAAAATAACTTTTTCTTGAGCTTCCAACGTGAATACAAAAATTATACAGCCATAACTGTATCTTATAAAACACATCACTGCTTGGTGTTACTGGAAGTGGCATATTTTGTTGGAAGTCGAATGAAAGTACCTCGATAGATGGATCGTCACAAGCCAACTTCGTCTTTTCATTCAAATCTTTGTAGAACGTGCTTTCGTCGCATGCAACTGTTTTATTGTTGTAAACTGCTTTTTTTCTTCTTCACTATCAGCAGATTGTATTTTTTTCATTAATATGTCGCATTTTGAACACGTGTCCAATTTAGGTTTTCCGAACGAAAGTCTAAAGTTTTCTACAAAATACTTCCTATAAAAGTCATATTTAACTTTTGGATTCGCCTCTTTGTTTTGCAGTAAAGTATAGTTTTCGGGTTCATATTTTTGCAGATACATGCTATGCATTTTTGCAGTATTCAAATTTGGCGATAAATATTCACGTTTGATGTTGTCCTTTCTGCTATAGTGGGAGATGTATTTGGAAAACTGTTGATGTGTTCTGCAATTTGGTCTAACAGTACTTCTTCGATTTTGTTTGGTCTATTTTGGTGAAGACCTCTTTTATCTAGTAGTGTGGTACAGAAAGTTTTTAGATAACCTGTCACTCTCTCCAGCCGACTTTTTGATATTCCGAAAATTGAGAGCATTGCCTTCTTACAAATCTTAAATTTGTCTGTGCCATTTCTTACCTGAACTCAAATATAAAAATCGTTTTTCCATATCTCCAAAACCATAAGAACTTATCATTTTATTGTATTTCAAACGTGCAAAATTAACAAAAACAGTGCCATAAATTCAAAAACTAGGTAGGGCCAAAATTTACTTACAAAGTATTCATAGGAAACTGTCTTAGGTTTGCCACCTCCAGTCCCTGGTCTGTGCCTCTCCACACTCTTAACTTTTAGAAACCCAGCCAAAAACGAATCCTGAAAGTCTTTTGACATCAGCTGATAGAAGGAATCTCTTATATTATTTCTTATTTCTGTAACGACTTTCTCAAAGCACTTAAATTCACAGGAACATGGATTTCCTTCTTTCCTCGCAGGTACTACATGACCAGAAGTATTTAAGTACTCTAAGCCGTGAGTTCGGCACTTTTTCGCTACAGATCTCTTCAATATGATTCGTTTTTCCCCTTCTGGAGATTCACTGCCTGTTGTGTTCCGTCATGATCAGATGTTTCTGATTCCGCCCCAGAAGGAACGAAATCAGAGTCATTATCTGTGTTTGTGCCTTCAAACGGGTTTTCAGCGCTTTCCAAATCGGAATTTGACATTATTTCACTACTCAAATACAGCAAACAATACGTAACCTCAAATGTACATGACAGTTGTAACAACTAGTAAATTACTTGTGAATACAGCACGTTGCTTGCGCATGCGTTCAGTAGAATGTTGGCCATTTGTACGGTGCAAGAACAAGGTAACTCCAGGAGATACACATTATTGCACAGCAAAATATGTAGGGTATCTCCATACATTAGTCTATCTAAATAGCGCTAGGCAGGAGATATCCCGTTCTTGCACCAAACGATGTAGTATTTCAAAAAGTATATCTCCACATATACAGGGTGTTTCCAAATAAGTGCGAAAGTTTTTAGGGGGTGATTCCTTGTCGAAAATTAAAGGGGGTCTTTCATGTAAACAAAAGCTCTTAGGCCTGTCCTTGAAAAGCTACACGCTTCCAAAAATGAGAAAAACAAGAATGATTTAGTGGTAAACTTTTTTAACACTTGTGTTGTTTCCGTAAAAGCAATAGTTTCTTAATAAAAAATAAAATACAACATCGTGCATGAACGGATCTTCTGCAAATGGAATCGAAAAAATCTAGTAGGTGGCTGTTACGTTTTGTTTGCACAAATTATGACCTCAATCGTAGTATCTAGTAGGTGGCTGCAAGTCGCTTTGATTTTTATGTGGTAGCTGAAAGTTCAATTGTGCCTTTTAAAATCTTCAATATGAATAATTACACTAACGCTGAAATGGCCGATATGTATTTTATGAATGGTCGTGCCAATGGAAATTCTTTGGAAGCTAGACTACGATTGAGGTCATAATTTGTGCATACAAAACGTGACAGCCACCTACTAGATTTTTTCGATTCCATTTGCAGAAGATCCGTTCATGCACGATCTTGTATTTTATTTTTTTATTAAGAAGAAACTATTGCTTTTACGGAAACAACACAAGAGTTAAAAAGTTTAGCACTAAATCATTCTTTTCAATAGATATTCTTAAATCAAGCAATTTTATTTTGCTAAAAAGTTCTGGTAAAAAATGGAATAGGGGTTGCATGTTTCACCCCTTTAAAAGATCACAACAAAATAAAAAAAAATTCATATGTAGCGTTTTTATTGGTAGAACACGCCCACAAAATGCCATTTCTTTAACTCTTCAACAATTTCACAAAAGCAAAAAGAAACTAATTTTTTTTCTCATTTTTGGAAGCGTGTAGCTTTTCAAGGACAGGCCTAAGAGCTTTTGTTTACATGAAAGACCCCCTTTAATTTTCGACAAAGAATCACCCCCTAAAAACTTTCGCACTTATTTGGAAACACCCTGTATAACTCACTTTCACTAAAAAATGGAGATACCTGGTTCTTGCACTGGACCCTTCTAATTACTACAGTTCAATTGGATTTCCATGATATACCATTATAACAGGCAGTCCTTCCTATGTAAAGACGGAATTAAATAAATTTAAACGTTTCTAAGTACGTATAATAACACTCAGAAATTAAATCTTACAATATTACTCCTGCTCATCAAATTATTTTCTGTAATGTCCTAAATTTAAAAATTGGTCTATCTACTTAAGTAGTTTATTAAATAATTTAAATTTAGTTCGTATTTTTAAAAGCCCAATTGAAATTACACAAAAACGGAAAATGAAGTGAAATGTATATGAATGGCAACGAACAACGCGCACTTCAATTATGTTAGAATAGTTTATAAATATTATTAAAAATTAGGAGTGTTATTCAATAATATTATTTTACATTACAACTTATTACTATTAAAAAAAAGTTTAACAGAATTAATTCATAATATTGTATTACTTATTTGTTAATATGGTGTAACAATATTAAGATATAAATACCTATTTTTTTCATAATACAAATTCTTATTTGTGTAAGCGGAAGTTGATAAGCATTGTTTGATTTACCGAGAGCTCCGCGCACGCGTACTATACACTATGCAAATGCAGTTTACAAGCAAGCAAAATTTATTCTTGCATCAAATATTAATAGCGTTGCGTAGCGTTGTTGTCAAATTTAGGGCTTTGTATAATGCATAGAATAATGTGCGGCTCGTAAGATCGACAAAACATATCCAAAGTGTGTATCTCATATATACAAAAACACAGACGCGCCCTCTACCGGAATTATGTATCAACTAAACGTGTATGTTTTGAGATAAAAACTGTCAATACGAAGCCAATTAAAATTTTGCCATCTGACTGCAGTCGCATGTATTAAGTGAAATAATAAGATATACACACAAATTTTTACGAAGCCCGAACTCGGGCCTCGTATTGATGTGGAGGGCTTGGTATTACACGCAGAGTATGGCATTTTGGGCTTGGTATTGACGGTTTGCATGTATATATATATATATATATATATACATCCCACTATCTTTAGGTCTTCCTTACAAAATGCAGCTTAAAGTCTTCCCCCAGTAGGAATGTATATATATCCAATAACACTGATGTATATAACATATTATATAAAACTAATGGCAAAACCGCCGATAAACATATTTTGAAATTTTTTCTTTGTATACATGTTACTATTTTTAGCACCTCCGACTAAAGTACTATATATAGGTCCTCCGCATGTATATTATCTTAACCAAATTGCAGCTTTAGGTCTTCTGGCAATATACACAATTTACAAACTACGGTGGATGGGTCATCCAACAGTGTTGTCGCGTTTTATTTCATTGAATGGGTTTGGCAGACGTATTACGTGTTACTGTCACCTTGACACTCGCCAACGTCTATGTCTGTCTCTTATAGTTAGTCGCAGCGCACAGGTTATCTTTGTTAAGTGGACGTTGTGTTTATTCTCAAAACCTTATCAGCTATGTATATTAGATCTTAAAAGCAGAAAATCAATCAACGGCAAAATGAAAAACTGGCTGTTGACGATGCAGCTGATCCTATTTGTGAAGTTCCTAATAGTCCTGAAAGCAATAACGAGTCTTTGACTTATGATGATGTAGCAGACCCTACTTATGAACCTTCTGAAAGCGATAGTTCTCCTGCGAGTTTAATTTTATATAGTTTAACAATTTGAATAAGTATAAAAATATTTTTAGGTAGTATCCTCAACTTCTCCTCAATTATTTTGTTCACCAGAAGAGCTTTCTTCCCCCGAATGTTTGGCCCAGGATGATGACAAGGAAGTGGTCGATAAATAAATTAGAGCAGCTGATAATTGTCCCCCAGAGAACAGAAACAAAATAGGCAGCACATATTTAGAAACCACAAAACAGAATTAGAAGTCCAAAATATTTTAACATTGCCTCCCCATAGTAAAAAAAGATGAATTACTTCATTCTTTAAGAAAAAAAGGTAAATATCTAATCAGTAATGAAGTAACCAAACTAGTAAGAAAAGGTTTAGATGGCACTAATTATCTGCCGTGCACCTATTGCTTGGGTGTTTATTCCACCAGAAATTTATGGCGACATCGTAATGTTCTGAAAATTCAAATAAAGAGGTTTTTTCGGGAAATTCCCTAGCCGTTTCTCAAAATTTTTTGTTACGCCATCTGAAAGTGGATCCTCAATTAAAAAGCGATGCCTTTCCTAGCATGAGAGCTGATCAAATTTCTCTTGTCGCTAAGAAAGACCCGCTCATATATGCATTTGCTTCAAGATATTTGAAAATTAATAGACAAAAGCACTTGCTTCTGGTTGCTTCAAGAAAAATGCGAGAATTGGCCAGACCTCTTATTGAAGTAAAAAATATAAAACCCTCCATCAAAGATCTTTTTGGAGCTCTTAAATCTGAAAATTATGATGCGTTAGTGTCTACAACAAAAACTGTCGCAAAATACGATCCTGAAAGGCAGTACTATCTTTCTCCCACATATGCTTAGCACATGGGTAAAACTTTAAAACAGTGCTGCGACATAGCAGTCTTGCATATTAAAAAGAAATCTGAAATGCTTCAAACAATACAGTCGACAAATACTGAGGCGGAACAGCAATTTTAATCCAGTATATAGAAGCTAATTGGAGATTTGATGTTTCTAGTCAAGCTTCAAAAAACTTGAATCTTCATAAATGGAATAAAGTCAGTTTAGTGCCACTTGCTAGCGATCTAAAATTATTGAAAGATTGTCTTATCAATAAGGCCAATAAGGCATTATCAAAATTGAAAGAAAATAATCGTAATGATGAAGCATATACGGTTTTGTTAGAAACTGTATACTGTGGTTTGTTGATGTTAAATAGAAGATGCTCTGGAGAACTTCAAAGACTTCTTCTTGACACATATAAATCGTCATTCCTAAATTAAAACTCGCAAGGTTATGAAGAATTTTCCGAAGCGATTTCGGAAGCAGAAAAAGTTTTAATGAATAGTTTCAAAAGACTTGTTATAAGAGGAAGAGAGGACGAGGTGTACCAGTGTTCTTCACTAAAGATGTCCAAGACCATTTAGATACAATACTAAAATACAGAGGTGCTATAATTAAAACCCCCAATATTTATTTTTTTAGTAATCCAAAATCGAATCTACCAATTATAGGTTATAAGGTAATAAAAAAATATGCCACACAATGTGGAGCTAGAAGAAGAACCCAGATGCTCTTACTTGTACCCGCCTCCGAAAATATTCGGCTACTCTCACTCATTTGTTTAACATGGCCGAAAATGACATGGAACAATTAGCTTCTTTCATGGGACACACGTTAGGAATACATCGGTCATCTTACAGGCTTCCCGACGATGTGTATCAAATAGCAAGAATATCTAAACTACTAATACTCATGGAAAAGGGTGAAGCTGGTCAGTTCTAAGACAAACGTTTGGATGATATAAATTTAGATGAGAAGTTAATGAAAGAAACAGATAATGCCCTATATTCTGCATGATCCAAAATGGCGAACACGTAAAAACTTGTCTGGCTTGTGATAACAACAGACTGAATAGAAATTACTGACCTACCTAATAGTTTTTGTTTTGTGGCAGATGATAAGACATTATTCTGCGGTACTCAAACAATTTTGGGTCAAATTTTCAATTATTAATTTCTCATATCTTAATGGTCCCATTGCCAAAGAAATGATTTTTCTAGTTTGTATATATTGTAATCTACCATCGGATTTAATATATGTACCTATTTCTGATACACCCTGTATATGTGAAAATGTGTTTAACTAATTTTAGTAAAGTGTTACATTAAAAAGCAATTCAAGTAGATTTTGTTTTAGTTTTTTGATAAATAAATATTTACACAGTGTAATTTTTCATTTTTCATTTTACATTACCTACCGTGTTGTGTTAAAAAATACCAAAAACTCAAAAATTCATGAGTGTCTTTGACTGAAAACGTTTGAGTACATATCTGATTTTTTGCCAAATGCTTATTGAGCTCAAAACAAACATACATTTATTGCCTTCAAAATAACAACAAGGACTTTAAATTTATCATTGATGTTTGTTAATTTTAGAATGATAATATTTTAAAAGTTCTCAAGACTTTGTTGTTTCATGCCTTTTGGGAAATAGTGATAGTATATTCTCAAACTTCGCACAACTGTTGCATAACAATAGGTTATATAATTTTTACAAATGTTGGCTTAATGATTCAAATACTTATATTGTTTATATTTCTACAAAAAATGTGCCAATTTTAACAAAGAATATTGCAATATTTTAACAAAAAGTATTTACAAATCGCGGTCTTGTTTGATTTACTTTATTAATTACTGCAAAACTTCGTGACAAACCATTGTCCCCCTTTTGGTACTGGTCCAACTTACAGTGTGTCTTATTACTTACCACAAATGTATTTTAATTATCTGAAAAAAGAATGAACTTGTGCTTTTTAAAATTTTGAACATATTATATTTTAAAAGAGAGTTTCCACGCCAGTAACGTCATCTTATTTATAAGTAATGCTCTTAGTCTGCATCTATCTTTCCAAAAGTCTCAGTTGGTAGATTAAATTTAATTAAAGAATGTTACTTCTAATTTAGATACACAATTAAAAATACAGACAATAAATTTGGCCCTTCCATCAAGAATCAACTTAGCTGCAATTCGAGAACTTTACCGCTAAGCGAATGTGAATATAATACAGAATACAGTGTTGTCTAATCTGCGGAAGAGCCGTTTAATGCAAATCTGAAATTAAATATACGAGAGACGACCTATCAACCGTAAAATGAAAAACGAATATTCGCTTTGTATATACGCGACCTACGGTGGCGACAAAGACGGGTGGCGAAGCGCGGAACTAAAATATACAATATTTACAAAATACCGCCATCCGTCGTCCTTCTAAAACTTTACCATATGATATGTAGCGATAAGCTGGAATGATTTACATGGAAAGCTATAGGTCCTCCATATATGGAGGACCTATCGCAACCGGAGGACCTATAGCATGCAAATTGTCTATTACCGGTGGACCTATCTACTGCAGTATGTAAATATATATACGTAAATAGCAACACATCTGAGACCCGTGAGACCGAACAGACAACCCGAGACCCGATAGAATAAAGTCACCTAACACTGTATATTTTAACGCGTTGGGATGCAGTTATTATTCTGAGCACGAATGACGTCAGAGGGGTATCAATTTCTAAAACATTAGGAATTGAATATATACAACAGACATTCGAGACCTTCTACATGTACAAGGTAAATGCGGGACCCGTGGTATGTAAAATATAATGTTCAGTATTAACTGCGAGTCCCCTGGACGTTGCCAAATGTACCGTTTATGTTTATTCGAATGCTTATCGTAATAAACGCTATCATAGTCGTTTCTGGACGATAAAAACTCCAACACGTTCAACCCTCCGTCGTGTCTCGTTTTAATAATTGCAAAATAGAAGAATTCGTTCTTAATCTATTTCGATAATATTGATAGAACGAAAATGTTTCACAACAGAAAAATCGAGTTACATTTATTTTGAGTTTTTTAAAACTTAGATTCCAAGGTACCTCATATATCTATTTGATAAGGTTGAAATTCCCATAACTGAGTTGCGAGGAATCCAGATTCCCGCGCTGTATTAGCTGGGATTCCCTGCCCGCTGGCCCCAAAAGGCCATACGTGCTTAGTGCATTTTAGTTGTTGGGTTACTGTTGTGTTAATTGGTTGATTCTGCGAAGCAAAGTGTGCCGTCTGGCAATTTTTTGCAGTAAAAAAGTTGAAGAGTTGAAGAGCAATTCAGAAGAGGAGAAAATGAACCTGAAAATAATTTTATTATTGATGAAGAGTCGGAAATCAATGTATTGGCAATTGTCGAGGCAGATCCCACGATTTCAGTAAGACATATTGAAGACCAAACAGGTGTAAATCGGGAATCGGGTCGCCGCATTTTGAAAAAACATAAATTTAAATCATACAAGTACCAAATACACCAGCATTTATACCAAAATGACTATCAAAGAAGGTTGGACTATTGCAATTGGTTTTTGGACAGACACAATTTGGACAATAATTTTCATCATCAAATTTTATTTTCCGACGAGGCTAGGTTCACTAATTTGGGTTTATTCAATCGTAATAATACCCGTTATTGGGCTACAGAAAATCCCAGAAATATGAGAGAAAGTGCATATCAGGAACGATTTAGTTTTAATGTCTGGTTAGGCGTAATTGGCAGAAGAATTATTGGGCCAATAATATTTGATGGACCATTAAATGGAGAAAGGTATTTGGAATTTTTGCAAAACCAAATTGAAGATTTTTTGGATGAACTGCCACTTAATATTGGCCCAATAATTTTTCAACAGGACGGCGCCCCACCACATAACAGCAGAGTGGCGGTGAATTACTTAAATGAAAGGTTTGGAGAAAACTGGATGGGAACAAGTGGGCCCGTTAGATGGCCTCCAAGATCACCGGACCTTACGCCGCTTGATTTTTTTGTATGGGGCCACCTCAAAGAAAAAGTTTATAGGACTCCACCAACAAGTAGAGAATACTTAGAAATGAGTGTCAGAAGAGCAGTGAATGGGATTACTGAATTACAGTTAGAGAGCGTACTTAGAGCTACCGTTAGAAAAACACGATTGTGCAGAAATAATAACGGACAACATTTTGAGCATCTAGAGTAAAACATATTTTTAGTATTTAGTCATTTGTAAATATTTCATTTAATTTCGTTACTTTGTTGTAAAAATGTTGTAGATAGATAAATATTTTACTATGCGTTAATTTCCGATATTAATTTTAAAGCAGAATAGGATATAGGATAATAATTGTATTGGTAAAAAATAAAAGATAAATAAGTATTTTATAAATAGGTCATATAAAAAAATGGGGTCCCTATCTTAGTTTTTATGATATCGAGGGTTGTTTATAGAATTTTTTTAAAAATAACAAAAATCTAGTTACCATGTTCAGTTACTGATTATGCTTTAAAAAATATGAAATACAAAGTTTCGTACTAGAGGTCTTTCGATATCACAACACACTAAGCATCAATAACTGCCACGGTTCATGTCGCGGCCAGCTATAGTTAATGCAATAAAATGGTTTTTAACTGTCATTTAAAAAACAAATGCCATATTTCGATACATGGTTGAAAAGAGAATTTTAAGGCGAATAAGATAGGATAAAAAAATATACAGGGTGCTATTTAAAATAACAAAGTTTGGGTTACTTCCGGTCAAACCGGAAGTTGAAGAAAATGTTTATTTAGCCTAAGAAAAGAAGAATCATACCATATACAAAACTTTCAATTTTAAAAAAAAATTACAGGGTGTTACATGTCTCCTGTGTCACCCGGTATATAGTACAGTCTTTTTTTTGTATTTCTAGGTAATAAAAGTTGAAAAAACTATAAAAACTCTTTAATGGTAACCTAAAACATAGTTATTTAAAATATCAAAATTTTTGGATGATCCAAAACGGCGTGGGCATATCTGGGTTAAGAAAGATAATATTACACCCCAGCAATGGCTCTGTACATGTTGATATTTTTGTAAGTAGTTTTAACTTAATATTTTTAGAATAAGGTATAATTGTTTTGTAGCTGTAGTAAATGAATAAACTAAATCATTTTATAGAAGGGTAGCTGTTTCTCTGGCGATCCCGGCGATAAGGACAAGAGCTCCTTATCAGTTACGATTACCAAACGTAACAATATTTCGAACTTATTTTCCATATTCCTTACGTTTCCTTAAATTTTAAAACATACGTTTCAAATTCCTGTAATTTTTAAATGGCAAAAATGCGTAGCAACTCGCTACTAGTGGGTGTAAAGTGCAACTTTTATTTTCATATTCTTATTCTTAGAATGGTTTTACAACAAAGGTTTAAATATCTTTTAAGGGATTAAGTTTTTAAAATCTTACAATAGTAGTAAATCCTAAAAGCTTGCTAGGTATTCTGTTAGAATGACCAGACAAATCCAGAAACGTTTATAATTGTAGGGAATACCCACTTAAACCTACCTTGGTTTGGATTTCCCACCTTTTCTTTACAATAATAATTAATAAAATTTGTGAAGACAGTCAACAGTTAGTGAAAGCTTATTCAACATTGCAAGTCTGTGACCAGAAGCAGTGCAGTTCACTAATAGTGCAGATTGTTTTTCAAAGTGTAAATTAAAAGATAAAATTGTGTTTATCTACATTGAGAACAATGCCAAAATCAATGTCTTCAAAATCTTCCCTTCTAGAAAAGTGGATTAAAGTTTCTCAGCATTTATCTACCGATGGAAAAATAGTTTACTGCAAAGCATGTTCAAAAACGGTAAATAAAATATTTTTAATGCATTTTCTTGTTCTAAAATAAAATAATTTACAGATTACTTGTAATCAAAAGCATCAAATTGATCAGCACATCAGCACTAATGTTCACAAACAAAATGAAACAAGGGTTAACGGGAAAGTGAAAAAGTCTTTTATTTTCGATGCGACTGCTGGAAGTTCAATTAAAAATGCTTTCGAAAATTACAACCAGGAGTTGGGGGGGGGGGCTTTAAGTAATTAAAGCTTCCCTCCTCGGAATAAAAATATCCACTTGTAGTGGCAAGATAATAGTTTATTTATTCGTGAGAATACAACAATTATATATATATATATAGTTTAGGAGTACAAACGTACAGAACAGAATATACTTTGCAACACACTAGTAAAAGTCAAAACACATTTGACTCAAACTTGGCGAGCGAGTGAGTTGCCTTCCGACACTGGCTGGCCAGCTTATAAACAAGATGAACGTGAACTTCACTTGCGTGAGGTACGGGTGGCTCCCTCTGGGCGGTTGGTTTGAGTAGGTTTGCGCGAGGTACGGACGGCTCCCTCTGTGCGGTTTAGTGTGCGTCTTCCGGGCTGCTTTGGTTGCGTTCCTAGCTACGTGGGACTTGGCTTAGGCAGCTACTGCCGTGTTACAGACTCCCCCTCTGATCTCTGCAAAAATATGGCACAAGCAAATATCGGCGATGGACAACTGCGCGAACTTAATGACCCTATCATTAACAAGGGGGACAACTGCGCGAGGGCTTAACGACAGGTAAATTTAAAATGGGACAACTGCGCTATCTTAATCCGCGTTGGGGTTTAATCCTTTGACTATCTCAGCTTATAGACACGCCTTGTACTACACCATCACTCACAGAGGGTTGAAGCCAACATTACCTCGAGCAAGTGACGTCAGTTGTGGGCAGAAAGCCGCCGTTTCTCAGATTCTTAACGCGGTATTTGTTTGACAGTCGTTAACAAGTGTGTTTTTGCAAAGCGTTTCACCGGTATTTATTTATATACGTATTATTTATTTAGTTTCCATCATTATTTAGTTTATAATAATGGTGCAATCGTGCAGTGCTTATAAGTGTGCAAATCGATACAAAAGCGGATCAAGCATATCATTTCGTAAGTAAGTATTTTCGATTCCGTGTGTTGTAGTTTTTCAATTTATTTTAATAAAAGTTTAAGCAAATATTTGCAATTAGTAACACCGCAGGTCAAGAATCGTAACTGTGTCGTATTGGTTAGATTATTAATTGAATGTTGTGAAATTTTATTTATAATTTATTATTATTGTGTGATCGTGAACTAATTAAATAATATTAACTAAAATTCTCAGATTTCCACAAGATTTAAATTTGAAAAAACAATGGATTGTTGCAATGCGATGTGAAGATTTCAAGCCATCAAAACATGCTAGAATATGTTCAATGCATTTTACAGAGGAATCTTTTATTTTTCATCCTTGGAGTTCAAAACATATTCTTAAAAATGATGCTGTGCCAACCATTTTTGATTTTCCGGCTCATTTGATTAAGAAAACTTCAAGCAGAAAACCTCCTGAGTCAAGTAGTTATTCGCAAAATTTGCAGAATATAAATGAACAAACAAGAGGAAAAGACACAGCCCCAACGTGTGAACAAAATGTTGCTACCGAACCCCCAGTCAAAAAGAGGAGACAATTTTATTGTGGCGATTTTAAAGAATCCTTTTCATCAGCCAGTGATAATCACTATAAACTAACGGCAAGGAAAACGATAGCAAGAAAACAAAAGCAAATAAAAATGTTGCAACAACGAAACAGGAGGCTTAGTAAAAAAGTATCTAACCTGAATACTTTACTGAATCACTTGAAACAACAGAGGATGATTGACGATGATTCTTCATTGAAACTTTTTGTAAGTAAGAAAGTCTCTGTACAATTTTTAATTGCATCACATTGGTTGGTACAAGCTACTTGTAGTTACAGTTAAGTATACGGTGATTGGTCATTTCTTCTTTTCTATGTTTTATTCTAGGATACAATGCCTGCCTCTACTAAGATAATATTCAGCAGTTATTAAATTCTAAGCAACCGAAGAGTTATCCACCAGAACTGAAGAGCATTGCACTTACCTTAAACTTCTATTCGCCTAAGGCTTATTCTTATGTTAGAACAACTTTCCCTAAAATGCTTCCCCATCCAAGAACTATACAAAAATGGTATCAAGCAGTAGAATGTGAGCCAGGTTTCCAGGCAGAGTCACTAAAGGTGTTAAAAGACAAAGTGTTAGAACTTAGAGAAAGCGGTAAATCTTGTATTTGTTCTTTAATGATTGACGAAATGCCAATACACAAGAAAATAGAATGGGATGGCGAAAAATTTGTAGGGTATGTTTTTCTTTATTTGTAGTGCCTTATGTGCATGGTGGTAAAATGCATGACAATTTCTGCTTTGTTATAGCATGAAATTATGTAAACTTGACAGTGTATTATTTCAATTGTTTATTTCCAGGTATGCTTATTTAGGATGTGAACTGCAGAGCGATTCTTTACAAGAAGCAAAAGAAGCAATAGTTTTTTTAATTAATAGTGTAAATGACAGATGGAAGCTACCTGTAGGTTATTTTCTAATTAATGGACTCAGGTGCATTCAAAAGAGCAACCTGATAACAATTTGTTTAAAAATATTACACGAAGCTGAAGTTACTATCACCAGCCTCACTTTTGATGGTGCTGCTACGAACATTACTATGGCCTGCATTCTTGGTGTTGATTTGTCTGTAAATTCTGCAAAAACATATTTTCTGCATCCGGTTACCAAATAACCCATTTATATTTTGCTACACCCTCCACATATGCTTAAACTTATCCGAAATACTTTAGGTACATATAAAGCTATATATGATGACAATTCTGATCTTATCAAATTGGACTATCTTGAAAAATTGGTTGATGTTCAAGAAAAAGAAGGGGTTCATCTAGGGACAAAAATTACTAAGCGACACATCAACTGGTTCAAACAAAAGATGAAAGTTAAATTAGCTGCTCAGGTATTCAGTCTGAGTGTTGCTAAAGCCTTAAAGTATTTAAGAGAAACTGAGTACTCCAAAGATTTTGAAGGTAGCGAAGCAACAGAAAGGTCTCTGACTTTTATGAATGACATTTTCGACATTCTTAACAGCAGAAACTTACTAGCCAAACATTTTAAAGCAAGCCTGCAACACTATAACAAGGATACTATATTCAAGAAAATTGTTGAGGCAATTCATTACTTAAGATCTCTTAAATGCTTAGCAAATGGCGAGCCTTTACATTTAAGCCACAGGAAAACTGGCTTTATTGGTTTGTAAACGAGTTTAAAATCCTACAAAGGCATATGGCAAGAACACATTGAAAAGAGTGATGGTTGTCTAAAATATATTTCAGCATATAAATTGTGCCAAGATCATCTTGAGGTTTTTTTCAGTGCAATTAGAAGTCACGGAGGACACAACAATAATCCAACTCCAAAACAGTTTCAAGCAGCATACAAGAGACTATTAATGCATAAAAGCGTTAAAGGTTCACTTCAAGCAAATTACATTGAGCAGGCACCAACAATCATTTTAGCAATGAGTACTTCCAACAAAATAAAAATGAAAACTATTGACCACCAGTTAGTAGACAATTTTGATGCCGACACAATAATTAGTGACGAGGATAACTATTTGGTAGCTGAAAATTATTGTAAACAATTATCCCTATACGTTTCAGATGATGTAGAATATGTAGCAAGTTTTGTTGTCAAGCAAGTCAAAAATAAGTTAGAATGTGAAATCTGTTTAAAAGCGATTCAACCTGAAGGTATTAAGTCAACTCTAATAAGAATAAAAAATTATAGCAATGTAAGACAGTGCCCAATTCAACCATCTGATGATGCAATCCACATTTGTAAGGTGGCTGAAAGTGAAATTAGAATTATGGAAAAAACAAACCATTTAGGTGGAAAACACCTAATGGCAAAATTAATTGTAAATATTATGAGCAACGTTCGGCAGTCAGTTTTTAATGCCTATAGAGAGCATATGTACGATCATGAGGTTGAATCTAATCATATAACAAATTTGATTAAAATCATAAGCTTACAGTATTGTAATATAAGGCTATACCATCGAGGAGAATGTTTAAATAAAAATGTTGACAGAATAAAAAGCAAACTCACTAAAACGATTTTGTTCTGCAATCAGTGATTGCATAATACAGGTAGTATTAATTTATATACATATGCATGTATTGTATTCGTTCTCTCGTAATCTAAACTGAAACTTTAATTATTTTAATTAATCAGTCAAACATTGAGCAAACAACTGCAGAAGCACTTTGTATTTAATTTAATAGGTATTTACTTGGTACTTTTAAAATATAGGTATATTCCTTTGCCATAGGACAATCACTTTATTCAATGGAATATAATATAATTTCAAAGGTTCTCAATAACTCAAATTTATATTGCTATATCAACAGAAATTTGTGTGGTGTCGTCCTACAGTCAAAGCCCAGATTGTGCCCACAACTGACGTCACACGCTGGCGGTTATGTTGGCTTCGCCACATCCAAACAGGGCGTGTCTATAAGCTGAGATAGTCAAAGGTTTAATCTTTAACCCTCTCATTAACATTATTTTTAAGTTCTCATGGAATTTTAACTTAACATTTCAAACTCAAAATTATTATAAACCAATGAGCAATGGTAGCAATATCATGTAACCAATACAATTTCTTCAACATTTCGTATAAGAGCAGTTACTGATGCAAATAATTCATTTTCTTAAGAGTCTGTGCTTGTGTTTGATTTATAATTGCCTATACGGAATCAACAATGCAGTTATGGAAGAAATAGTCAGTCAACGTGGTGCAACTTTATTGTTAGTGGATAAATCATAAGTTCTACAAAGAACGCAGAATGGCCACGCGAGAAACTAGGTGGCGTTGTACCAGGAAGACGTGTAAGTCCAATTTTTTAACAATTGGTGAAGGTGCAGCTCGGGAAATTACCGATCAACATTTCGCTCATAATCACGACGCTATATTACGCACAATCCAAAAGCAGCATATCGCCGCGGCAGCGAAGAGAAAAGCCACCGAAGATATAAATTTAAGACCAACAAAAATTATACGTGATTTGGTGTCCAGTTCTACAAATACTAGCGATTTAGAAAATACGGATCTAATGTGTATTAGAAAATGTATCTACAGGCAACGTCGGAAAATACAGCCGGTGTTACCAAAATCGGCAGTTGAAGTACTAGAAATAATAGGAAATCTGCAATTGACCACAAATCTTGGCGAGTTTTTTTTTATTGGAGAACAACAAATCAATGAGTTTCTTCATCCTATCGTGCAAAACCAATTTACAATTTCTGTGCCAATCCGAAGTCATATATATGGATGGGACTTTTAATTACTGTCCAAAGTTTTTCCTGCAATAATTTACCATTCACGTATATTTGAATGGACATTATATACCTGTTGTTTACGCTATTTTACCAGATAAGCAGAAAACAACCTACGAATCTGTGTTGCGGTGTATAGTTGCTAACTGTGAAAAAAAGGAACTCACTTTGAAACCGCCCAAAATTGTGATTGATTTTGAAATGGCAATACACTCCGCGTGTAATGCTGTTTGGGAAAATGTGCAAATTATAGGTTGCCGATTTCACCTTAAACAGTCATGGTGGCGAAAGATACAAGAGCTCGGCCTATCTACCGACTACAAAAAATCAAGAGAAATTGGAAAATGGATTCATTATGCATTTAGACTGCCGTTTCTTAACCCGGATCAAGTTGGGGAATGTTTTGTAGAAGACCTAGTTCCATTTCAACCACAGGACCCCAGAGTGACGAAGTTCGCGGATTACCTTGTGGATACCTATATTGGCGAAGACGCGATATTTCCTACCACTTTATGGGCTGCAGCAACATCTTCGATGTGTCGAACAACGAATGCGTGCGAGTCCTTCCACTAGCATTTTAAACAAAACTTCTATTCGGCACATCCAACCATTTTTATATTAATTAATGAAGTGCTAAAACTGCAAAGTGAAATATCATTAAAATCAATAGTGTAAATAAAAAAAACGAAATTCGTCAGTGCTGATACGAAGCGTAGACAGGAATATTTAAATAATAAGATATCAGACTATAATAGTGGTAAAATAAATAGATTGCATTTTGTAAAAATTGTGTCTCACTATTTTAATCTTGTCTAATGTACTGTTTGTATTTAGTTTGTAATTAGTGTTTAGGTTTTTTGTACGTCTTTATTTCTGGTATTGTACATTTTATGTAAAATATACAATTCCAAAGCTACAACTGATTGCATTTTTTTAAGGTTTGCATTTTTTTAAGGTTGCAAATAAAACAAACATTTTATTAAACTTTCCAAACTAACTTTTAACAAAACAAATTTATGTTTAAATAACAAGCAGGTACCTTTCCAGGTAAAACTATTAAAGGGGATTAACTTCACCTCGCGCAGTTGTCCACTTTTACAACAGGTAAATTTTCGAAAAAGCAATTGGCCGGATTAAACTCGCGCAGTTGTCCGTTGCCCGTCTACACAAAAGGAGGGCTCAAACAAAGAAACCGGCCCTACCTGGAAACCACCACGTGGCCGGCTAAACCAACGCGCACATTTCATAACATTATTAAAACATATCACATACCTCGTATATGACCGGTACCACGCAAACCCAAATAAAAAAATCAGAACCATTAGATTTTTCCCTCCACACTATAGGGATTGTGCTAAACAACTAGTGTAGGAAATGTCAAGAGCAAGAGGAAACCTCTGCAAATGCAAGGCATTAACGGCCTTAAGACATAAACACCTTGGATCTCCCTTCCTTGAACCAAGAGACATTCAAGACACGCCCTTGAACAGGATTCTGTCCTTCGCTGAAGCGACGGACCTGTTCAGGGAGTGAAGTCTTTACCCCTAGGGAGCACAATGGGCCCTGGTGGCCTAAGTGCAGGAGCTTGCTCCGACCCAAGATTCATCATCATCATCAGCTACGCAGAACAGATTCTCTCCTCTTCCACAAATCGCGGAAAAGAACATCACCCACGTCCCGCCTGTAGTCCTTAGAGAAAAGGACAAATGGCCCAGCTTCTCGAAGGACCTGGCCCGACTCAAGCTTGCCTTTACAAAGGCAAAAAATATCCAGGATGGTATCAGCATCCAGCCCGCCTCCGTGGACGACTTTCGTGGAATCACGAAGCTTCTGTCCACAAAGAAAATCGACTTCCACACCTACTTGCTGGCGGAAGAAAAAACCCTGAAGGTGGTAATCCGGGGAATCCCAGAATCGATCCAAGAGGAAGAGATCAAAGAGGATCTCGAGATCCAAGGGCTCCCAGTACTTTCGGTCCGCAGAATGCGGCGCGGCGCCGATAGAAAACCAATGCCTCTGGTTTTCGTGGAATTCCAGAAGAACGAAACAGAAATGAAAATTTTTGAACTGAAGAGCGTCATGTCACTTAGGGTATCCATCGAAACCCCAAACAAGAAATCTACCGCCACCGCTGCCAGAGATTCGGGCACTCGCAACGCTGTTGCAGCGCCGCCCCCAAATGCGTCAAGTGCGGTGAAGGCCACCATACCGGCACCTGCACGAAGACGCGGGAACTCCCAGCCACCTGCGTAAACTGCGGGGGCCCCCATCCAGCAAACTTCAGGGGATGTCCAGCGTACCCGAAGCCCGCCGCCCCCCGTCCGGGGCTAATGTACTCCAACGTGGTGCAACCCCGAAACTCCGCTTCCGTTCCTACAACCGCCACCCCCGCCCAGCCAAGGACCGAGAGGCCTGCAGCCGCCAACAATCCCGCCACCCCAGGCAAAGCTAACCTAGCTAAACATCAGAAGGAATGTGGCCAACGGGATAGGGACAGGTGCATGTTCTGTGGTCAGGGCTTCCCGACTTTTGCCGGGGTCCGACAACATGAACGCCGGGCACACGCCCTGGAATACCAAAAATTCCTAGAGGAAAATTGCCCGCTTCAGAAGCAACCATTATGGCCACCATCGCCCAGTGCGAGGCCGCTTGCCTGAAGGGGTTCAGTTACAAAAAGGCTAAAGCCGACACCGGTCTGACCGAGCATCAGATCCGGCACAGACGTGAGAAGCCTGATTACGCACGCTATCTGGAACGAGCCAGGAGAGATCTTAAGAAGTCGCGACCAAACCCTTTCAGTGCCGCAACTTCCAAGGCCGTCGCCGACAAGTTCCACCGCCAGTGCAAGTGCCCCCGGAAGTGTATCCGCTAGTGTTAGTGTTGTGACTAGTGCTACCGTGACCACTCCTGTGCTAACACCATCAGCACCACCACCAAGGGCCATCAGATCCACCACCACCACCGGTTCGATCAGGACTCCACGCCCAGATGTATCCGCTCGCCAGCCTTTGTCTCCAAGGCGCCCACCCACCACCAGAAGGGCGCCTCTTGCAACACCGCCATCGACTCCTCCTCGTCCCCGGTCCCGTTCCAGTCCGCCTGGGGCCAAGTTTTCTACCGAGACGGTCGCCCCGCTTTCCGGAAAGAGAAAGCGAGCCTCACCCTTGTCTATAAACTTACCACAGGCAACGAGGCCTCGACTTGATCAATCCGGTGACTCGCTACCTGTCGAGCCCCCACAGGCCACCATTTGCCTGCCATCACCTGGGGAGCCTCCATCTACACCCCCCACGTCCGCTACGCTAACGTCCAGTTCAGCCGGCCGTTCCCGCCCCCACCGTCGCTGCCAGCCAAGACTCCTTCGGAAGTCTTACCACCCTGCTGGAGCTTTTTAACAATTTTGATTTTTCCAGGCTAATCACCGTGGCCCAGAATGTTCTCCAAGCCCTCAGCTCTGCCAAAAGCCCAGCTGAAATCTTAACCGGCCTCCTGAGCTGCTCCCAGGACATCGCCAGCCTTTTCCAGTCCCATGGATAGACGCCCCCGACGCCCCGAATCCCTACAGAAGGCCCTTTGGAACGCAAACGGATTAAAGTCAAAAGATGGAACTTTTAGATTTTGCTTTCAGACACGACCTTGATGTCATACTCGTCAACGAAACCCACCTCAAGGCGGCAGATCAAGTCCGACTCCCTAACTACTGTCTTTATCGTAACGATAGGCAGTACGCTCAAGGAGGCGGCACCGCCATCTTCGTCCTCCGAAGATGATGGCTGAAACTTTTCTATTATATGCTGGAATGCGTTATTGTAAACTCTTACATTTGCTACAAAATTCAAAGTGGATTCGCAACTCAGAAGCCAATGACCCACCTGGATTTTAGAAACTTACTGGCTGATGAATTGATAGGGAACTATTGTTCAAGAAAAAGACCTGGTCCAAAACTTCCTATCACAAGAGCTAAGTTGCTGAAACCCAGCGGAAGATTTATCGGTGTGGACAACTCCATTAGAAAACTGGATATCGGGAAGCATTTGCCGATTAAAGGTACGATAAGAAGATGCGCATTTTGCAGCACAAAATCAAAGTTGTACGTTCTACAACCATGTGTAAAGAGTGCCAAGTGGTGTTTCGTACCTTTTCACGAATAACAGCTGTGCGTGAGAGGGTACGAAACATTCATACATGTATGTAATAATATGCATTAAATGTATTATAATAAAATTAGAAATAAATAACGTTCATAAAAGTGATCAATTAAACTGGTTGATGTCCAAAGGTCTCATAATGGGATAAGTTATTAACGTAGTAAATAAAACAAAGTCGAATCCCACCAACGTAATATATTGTTTAATGAAATAAAAATTAATATTCGTTAACGTTTTCAAGGCGGCAGCGCCCCATCTTCAGACTACAAAGTAATAAATAATGCTACAGTGTCATAAAAAGAAAAAGCAGTATACACTTACCAAAAGGTAGGAAAAGTTTTAACAAAATATGGAATAAATGTGAAACATAACCAAACAATAATTCATCAGTCAAAAACTGAATTAAAAAACCGACGTCGGAACTAAATATAATTCTCAAAACGCTAAATATATCGCGTAAAGTTACATTTTATATTTAAAATGCAAAAACCCCATACTTAGGGCACGATGATCAAAAATAATTAAATTAAATGTCAGAAGACTAAAGCAGCCATGTGCAACTACAAATTCGTGAAGAAGATGCCGAAACTAGCGACATCTAAACATCAAAAATACAAAATTCAAAAGCAAACTACAGAGGTGTGAAACTTGACTACTTACAAGAGGTACTAAACTCCTAAACTAG
>JABXWE010103723.1:0-18462 GCA_014611495.1 Limonius californicus | reverse complement strand
GAACCTCCTTCTAAAATAACAAGCTCAGTGCGACCGTTCATGGAAATTCCTCCCCACACCATTATGGAACCTCTTCCAAAATGTATGCTGTCTTGCACCATATTGTCTGGAAATCTCTGACCTTGCCTTCTGAACACTCTTACACGACCATCACAGCTACTTAAACGAATCCGCGACTCGTCTGAGAATAACACATTTGTCCATTCTTCCGCGCCCCAATTTTCGTGCTGTCTTGCAAAATTATTTCGACATCTACGGTGTTCGGGATTAAGGAGAGGTACTTGAGCAGACCTTCTAGACCTTATACCATTTTCTCTCAGATGGTTTCGAATTGTTTGAGTAGATATTCTACGTTGAATCTGCCTAAACAGTAAGTTTGAGTGGTCTCTAGCAGTTAAACGTGGATTTCGAATAGCATTGCGGACCAAAATCCTGTCCTCCCTGTTATTGGTTTTGCGTGCTCGAGGTCCATAAACCTTTTTTTAACATCTCCAGTTTCAAGAAAGCGCGTCCAAGTTCTGGAAACTACTGATTGACTTACATTTAGCTCTTCAAAAACTTGCCGTTGAGGAACTCCATCCCTTATCCTGACAATCACAGTCGACAATTCTATTGTAGTCAAACGTCTTCTAATACCTCTCCCTTGATGATCCATGTTAAAAATATAAAAAATCTTAAACCTGTTCTAAATCCTTAACTAAAATATCACGTAGGTGGTAATTGCAAATCTGATGTTTAGTAAGATAACGATTTCACACCGCGGTGTCAAATTTGTAGATATTATGTCATTAAAATAAAAAATAGAAAGTCAAAGGTCAGCGGTAACTGCGACCAAAATTGGCAAAAAAAATAAAAGTGAAAAATAGCTTCAAATATAATAGTGATCCCTAATTCATTTTGAGCAGTATATATATATATATATTGATAGCTGTTAAGCTGTCACCTCCGGGTCATGAATAAGACGACCTGAGCTCCGGGTTACCCCGATATCCTGGACCGTATATAAGGGCATATTTGTGATGAGGGGGAAGCCTAGAATACGGTTTCCTAAAGAGGGGAAACGATTTCTCAAAAAACAAATCTGTGTATATAGTTCATATACGAGATACAAAGTCACCTCCACTTGTATATATATATTATGTTGTGCATACACCTTAGTCACCTCCAGCAGTGTTGCCGTATTTTACGGAGGCCGGTACGTACGTACGTTGAATATTTAGAACAGTATTAGAACACCACTGTAATTTCGGAATCAGTTTCTTTGAACTTATTCGTAGTTTTCATAATTCTGTTACTGAGTATGAATATTTCTGTAGCAATTTGCCCGACTAATAGTTAAAAATTAGTGATTGATCACCTATTTATGTTGTTAAAGATGAGAGGTGTCTTATGGCTGCTCTATTGCTGCCGCCTTTATCAATTTACTGATCAGAGGAAGTTTCATTGCAGTATTCATGCACAAATCGTACAAAATAAGGGCCCCATGGTGCATAAAAATAATTTTTTTTTGGCGGATTATTTAAAGATTCAATCTTATAGGAATTCTAAGAGCAATACTTGAAAAAGAAAGATATCATTTTCTTCATTTACACGGTTGCTCAAAATGCAAATGAAAAAAAGAAGGGGTTGAAATCGATATTGTTATGTCAGAATACCTGTGATAACCCTTATATTTTACTTTAAATTTCTTTTTCACAAGTTTTTTTCGGTTTTTCAGACGTTAGTAACGCTAATGATACAGAAAAATAGGAAAGAAACATTTGTTTCAGTTTTTAAGAACTACCTGTGTTCACGAAGGTTGAATTTACCAATGCAAGCCGAGATACTCTATAAAAGGGTTCAATATGGGGCACCCTGTATAACAAAATTTAGCATTATGTATCAAAAAAAATAATTATTTTACATTAGTGCGTATCCAGTATTCATTTCTTGAAGCACAGCAAATGCTTTATGTTTATAATACACCCCGACCCCACTTTGCGTAGTTTCGGTTTGCATAATTTTTGAAATTACGGCTTGTGAAACAAGTAAGACAAAATTTAGTCATTAATCATAAAATTCCACATTTGCTTCTTTCGGAGATTTCGGGAATGTCGTATAAGATGGCATTAGTTTGTTTGGGGAGTACCCGTCTTCCTGTGCTACGTTTCGCAGCATGAAAAATCGTAGGGTTCATTACCCGGCAGCATTTTGAGGTATTTGGAGGTTAAAGAGTGTTAAGTTTGGTCAATCCAGACAGGGCGTTGTAGTTTCATTCTATACGATTCGAAATTGTGTGTTGATTACGTATTGTGTTTAAAATGGATTCCAGGGGACACTTATTAGTGAAACTGGCACTAAATGATGGTAAGTAGAATACTAATCAGAATCGTCACATGTGGTATCGCCCTCAGTATTGAAAAAAAAACATTTCGCACCAGATTTTTTTACATTAAGTAAGAAATTGGAAGTATGTTTTGAAAAATAAAGCTTGGATTACAGCCGGCGCCCTTGCAAGGCCGGCGCTGTGTACAGTGCACCCATCGAGACGGCTCTGATCGTAACTTTTTGTATCCTAGCGTTATAATGCATATACACATTGTACACATAAATTATGAAATATCTCGGAAACGGCTGGTCTTAGGGCACCGCAGAAAGTAAAGCTGATAGGGACCCTGACTTCGACATTAATGCTTATACACAAAAATCAAACATTTTCAATTTTGAAACAACGTCATCTCATCAGTCAAATGAATCAATAATTATTTTACCAGTTGAAGACATTATTGAACCCCCTACAGAGAAGGACTGGTAAGCACAGAATCAAATATCAAATTATTACATATCATATGAGTGAATTCTTATTTTTATCTCGGTAACTATTGGCCAAAAGCAAAAAACTAATGTGATATTTATGTGCTCTACTTTGGTGATACTTACCATGGTGCAGACAGAACTCAAAAGTCAATCACGTTGGAATACCGAATTAGCATCTCTTGCTAATAAAGATTTGACAGAAAACGATAGAATAAACCTTGGTTGTTACCCCTTGTTAGTGATATCAAAACATTTCGGGAGGAAGTTTCGAATATAGCAAATGAGTGGCAACAACAACTAGTTAATAGTGATGAGAACGAACAAGCTTACAAGTTATTGGTCCAATGTACTCTGGCCTTATTGATTCTTTTTAACAAACGAAGAATTGGGATGTACAGTATCTGAAAATAAAAGATTATCTGAATGATAAAAAACGAATACAAAATATTTTGAAAATGTACTTACAGATGCGGAAAAAGTAACTACAAAATATAAAAGGGTACTGAACAGTGGCAAAGGAAGTAGAGCTGTGGTAATTCTAGTGCCAAATATGCTTCAAAACTTTGTGAATTTGATACTAAAACATCGATTTAAATATATACCCACAGATAATGAATATCTCTTTGCAATGCCGGGAAGCACAATAAAATGGGGAAAAGGTGACGTCTTCATCAAAACCCTTTGTAAAAAAATTATAGGCAGGAACCATATCTAGCAACAAGCTAAGGAAACAAATCGCAACCATTATGCAGATCTTGAACTTAAGTAAAGATGAATCCAAACAATTCGCAAATTTCATGGGACATACTCAGAAGACCCATGAAGAATTCTACGAGTATGTCAAAATATACTCGTTCCAATATATTTTGCATTATTTAAAAGCTAAAAGAGCTTCGTAAATTGATTTTTGAATATTTGCTTTTTTTTCGATGAAATTAAAAACGTATGTTTTAAAGTAATATATTCAAATTTTATTATTTTCGGCAATTTTAATAAATATGCAAACTATTTTTGAAGAACAATTTTAAATATTTTGGTCATTCAACAAATGTATATATTTTTCATCAGATTGCCTGTAGATATCTATCAAACGGCCAAAGTTTCCAAGTTGCTCATTATGGTGGAAAAGGGTTCCATCCCTATAGAATACAAGAGGAAATCTTTAGCTGAAATAACCATCGATTCAAATTCTGAATTTGCCGAGGAAGATAATGACAAAGATACCTAGATACTTTACATCAAAAAATATCATTTTGAATATTTCTGTATATTGTAGACGAAGAAGTAGCATTTCTGGCAGATGATGTTGATAATAATCATGTGAATGGAGCTGAGAACTGCGTTGATGAAAATAATCAGTATTGTGACGGAAATATAAATATTTCAGAAGAAAATAGTGGCCGAAAAAGAAACCTGATTGGCAGCACTATGGAAGCAAATGAAAATAGTAGTAAAAATGAGCGCCCGTTATCAACAAGAAGTATTGTTTATAGAAGAATAAATACATGAAAACAAATTAATTTTTTATTTTTGTAGATGATAAGTTTGCATGTCTGACTAGCAATGAGGAATTAGTGAACACCAAAGATGATGAACCGTTTAGAAGTGAAGGTCAGAAAATATTGAAAATTTTAAATTTTCAGTTTCAAAACCGGGTGATTCCGATGTAGTTTCTTATTAAAAATAATATGCAGAAAACAATCCCGGTCGTACGATCTAAAATTCAGCATTTAATAAGATTAAATACCTAAATAGATAGAACTAGCTTACCGTTTAGAGAAAGTGCCCAAATTTTCTCCAGAGGAAACTTGATCTTTAGTTTTTATATCTTTACTGGTATACCACATTTATAATTAAATAGTCTTTAACAACGAATTTTTTGCTAACCAACAGTATTCCCAATAAAAAAACCCTTATGAATTTGTGTTTTTTATTACTAACCAGTTCTTTTAAGTTCAAGTGTAGAAAGTATATGATGAAGTTTAATGAAATAACAATTAAAAGAAAACCAGTAGTTATTAGCGTTTTGTTATTCATTCATAAATAGAAACATGTTGTAGCTAAATATAACGTCTGTAATATGCCTATATCTGGTTAAAATATAGTCGAAAAAATTGTTATAATTTTTAAAACAAATTGATGATGTCATAACTCGAAAATAATTGAAGGTTTGAGACTTAATTTAATGTAAAAGTATATATTTTGAGGAAATAAAATCGACGTGTTCGAAGAGTTCGCCGAAATATAATTTCGTTTTGAGTTTAATGAATTTATGCCACAGTCTAGTTTAATCGGATTATTTAAATATATTGGTTTCTCGAACATAAAACGGATTTGAGAGGTTCCGTCAACGACTAAGCATTTCAAATTTGCCGCTCTCCACTCGAAGATTTAACGATTTCTTCAATCTGCGAGTGCCCTGTTCTAATGTAATATTACACCATAGAACGACGGCAATGTTGCCGTCATTTTGGAGGTGACAATAGGCAGTCTGTATACCGGAGGTGACTTAGTATTGGGCGTACCAAATTCATAAGCGACGCCAGCGCCAGCGGTATATACTCGAACTAAAAGACCGTTTTGTAGATACGGGGGGTCAAAATCACCTGCAGGCAAATTTTCGGGAATAGCCTCCTGAGCACATCTAGTATGAGAAAACTTAACAACTATGGCGATACGTTGCCACCTCCGAAATCGGAAGTGACAACGAAATTTTGGAGGTGACTACGTTAAGAACATACCTATTTTGGAGGTCATATTAACCTTGTATGAATATATATATATATATATATATATATATACCGTTTCAACTTATGTAACGTTGAAAATGGATTTATTTCGACAAGTACATCTTCGATTAGATCATGGATTCGGAAAAAGTATTGTCATTTTGCTAATTAACCGAAAACACATCTACTGAAGTGAAAAAGGTAGTTATGGTAGACTATTTCCATTGAGACTGTATATTAATGTTGTTATTACTATAATTTATACTTTGCTAATATTATACAGGGTTCCCCATATTAAACTACTCACTTTATTATTCGGATAAAATCATTCTAAGTCGACTAAAAAAATCTTATATTTCGCTAATGTACAGCTAATTATATGGGATTTATTACTGACTTAAACATTTATTCAACTTTTAAAAATCATGTCTTCTAAATGCCCTCCATCAACTTGAATACAACTTTCAATTTTAAATGCAAACTGATGCATCACCCGGCGAAGCAAATCTCCATCTATTCGTGTGATTTCTTCTCAAATGCGGTCTTTTAGCTCTTCAATTGTCACTGGGCGACTTGAAAAAACCTTTTCATTCAAGTACCCCCACAGAAAAAATCGGGTGCCGTGAGATCGGGGGGCCTGGGGGGCCAAGGCAAATTTCCAAATCGAGAAATTATACGGTCATTAAAAAATTCTCGCAGAATTCTCATGGTGTTTCTGGCTGTGTGGACTGTTGCTCCATCGTGTTGGAATAACAAAACACTATTTAATAATCTCTGTCTAGTCAGTTCTGGGATGAGAAACGTGTAACGCTCGGAATTGACTGTTACAGAACGGCTATTTTCATCTTCAAAAAAATAAAAACCGTACCAAATGATCCTACACCACACCAAACAACGACGTTTGGACTATGGCGATTTTTTGTTCAATATGTGCAGGCGTACGAACCGTTCTTCTACGTCCAGGTTTTTTGCCCATAGGCGCATTACCCCTATTATTGTTACCAAACTGCCGTCGAAATGCTCTCCACAAAAAACACATGTTGTTGCACTGAATAATCCATAATTTATCAAAAATTCTAAAACTCCGATGGAGAAATTATCGTTGGTGACACTGCTGCTATTAGATAGACGCCTAGTAGATAAAATGTAATCCCAAAGACCACTTCTTTTAACCTACTAAAGAAAAAACTAAACACATACTTTGCTTAGATTTGAATCGAATATCAAAGTGGGTGGTCTAATATGGGGAACCCTGTATGATGTTACGTTTTGAAGTCTTCTATTTTTCAACGTATTATTACCTGGTCTATTTGTACCTTATTGCATTACATTTATAATTTTCGTTTGCGTCTGTTGATTTGTGGATAATCAGAAATTAAGGGACCTGGTTCTATAGTTACTAACATTATTTAAGAAACCCTTGGGTAGGAGGTATTTTATTAAATCTATTAAACAAACTAAGTAGTTGTTCCAAGATAGTTATTCTAAAAACGAAGTTGCATATTTTATTGTCGTCGTAATTTCTGGGTATAGTGATATGATGGGACATTAAAGTGCTGATACAAATTTACTGCCGGAAATGTATACCGTGTACGAGATTACGTGAATGTACAAGCTTCCCTTTTTACTTCCTCAGACTGATCTCTTGGACGTCTTTTTTATATTCCCGTTTGTGTCTTTCCTCTAGCATTTTTGATGTACTTCAGATTGGAAAAAGTTCGTATTTACAGTTTGGCGGAACGTAAAAGGAAAACAAAGATTAGCGGAAAACTTCGCGTTTTTCTGTAAACAAGGAGGAAGAAGGGATTAGCAGAAATAACCAAACTTTATCCTTGGCTTTCAGACGAATGCAGTGTTTGACGTTTGAAAGATTGCAACAAAGTATCTTGGGTAGTAACTGCAGTCATGCACTCGCTGCAGGCCAATTATCCGAAGCATTTCATTCCATCTAACAATGCCAGTCAGATCGACATCAGAGATGACATCCTTTTTAAAGCCGCACCTCCGGGCTAGGTAACTCAAATTGAATGTTCGATGGAATGGCTGTCGAAAGGTCAAAACATCGGATAAACAAAGCAGGGCTTTGAAATGGTGCACTGAGCTGGAAGTTTGACCACTTTAATGGCACTGTCAAAGCGATGGCTCTTCAAATAGCAATTACAGTAAAATTACACAGTTAGTTTAGTATCTACAAATAAGGTCTGCAAGTTGCAATTTCCCAGATATGCATGGTATTTAGTTGCAGTTTGGCTTGTGGCGTTCGAATTAACTGGATAAAGTTGCCGAAATGGCAACGTATTGAAAATTGCAACTAAAGTTGCGACCACTCGTTAGTTTCCTGATTTACATTGCATATATTTCATCAGACGTTGTTTCCCATGGTACTAGTCAATTTTGGAATGTTTACAAAAACCGAATTAGGTAGAATAGATAAAAGGGTTACGGCACCGAAAAATAAACACACCATTGAGCTACATGCTTCAGAATTATTGACTACGGTCTGTAATGGTTGTTTTTAGTGCGCTTTACATCTGTTAAAATAATATACGTGTCTGCTTTCGGTGTTAGTTCATGAGCTTTAAAATAGGGATGCAGTAATTAATGTTATTATTATCGTTAATTTAGCTTTGCATGGCATGCATTGTGTAGAGTGGTTTAGAAATTTAAAACAGCGTCAGTTCAGTTTTAATTAATTGTACGCTGTTGAAATTACATTGTAAACTACCTACTTGTAGTGTCATATTGCCCTACTTGATATTCCAAAAATAATTGTGCGATATTCGGTTGTGAAAACATAAACTTTCACTTAGAATTAATAGTTTGATGTTCAATAATAATTGTTCTATAGAATCTTAGAATTATTACATAAAATTGTAATATTATATCTGTAGAGAAATTTGAAACTCTTGGGGATTTTGAGGTGGGTCAACTAAGGTAAAACGTTTGAAATTTTCAGCAACGCTAAGATCGCTCGCGAATTGTTAGATGTAAAGCCAGACAATTTACTACATTAAACAAAAGTATGTTCTGGTGACTTGCTTTAAAGTATCGCCAATAAAATTGTCTAGAATTAGATTTCCAAATATCTAATAACTTAACACTTCATCCTTGTACGTCTGCTTAACATGTCTAACAAGAGAATTATTTACTTCTAACTTCATCATTAAGCAATGTACTATGTTATTTAGATTTTCAATTTGGAAATACTTGTTATTTGAAAAAGAAAATAATTCCCAAGCAGCAAGTGTGAAAGTTATCGACAAATCGAACGAATTTTTTGACATGCACTCTCTATTACCTCAAAGTGTTTTCCCTTGTGCAGTCTGAGAACGTTGTACCAAGTACGAAGTTCACTTAAAAAGGGGAAACTTACATCTATCCCACTAAAGAAAACGGTTTCATATCACAGTGTCTAATAATGTGAACTTATTTCGAGTAATGCAGTTAACAATGTCTCATCAATGAAAATATTTCATTGCCATACTGTAGAAAACATAGAACTAACTTACTATCATATAAGGGTTGTTCAGAAAAATAGCATACTTTTTTGATATTTATGTTTATGATTTATGTGTAAGACTGATCAGTCTGCCACGGGCTTAAACGGAAGTGTGACACATAAACGATGGTATGCCCTAGCGCAGCTCAGAGGAAGAGGGGGTTTTTCTTTTGTAAAATACACCCCCTTAAACCTGATCAAATTCGGAATAAATTCGTAATAAGATAGGGCGATAAAGGGAATATCACTAGATCCGCCACTGGTCAAGCTCCAATCCGAAAGTTGTGCGTGATAGAACTTACCTTTTCACGCAATTGTTCCGAAAAAAAAGTGTTAATTTACTAGCCCCGTAAACAAAGGGGCGCAACAATCACTCTCACCCGCCCTTACAGGAATCTTCTCATTACTTCTAACAAAGATCAAAATAAAATAGAATTGAATTTAACAAGCCATTTAATTAAATTAAAAAGGAAGACGGACAAAAATACATGCAAGATGGTTAAATGATTATAATTTGGTAACGAAAAAAGATAAACATTATTGAAAAAAAAGATCAAAAACAGTGTGAAGCGAACAATCTTAATATTAAAAAAAGGTCACACGCAGGTGAACCCGAAACAATAAAATCCAAGTCAATAATACTGCAGAAAGGCTCTGTACATGCGGTAGAGTCTTATATCGGTAAAGTTCTTCGAATGAAACATACAAAATTATAAACTGATTACACAGGACTGCACAATGAAAGGCGTCATCTCAGGGAGCTTCCCCTTGGGTAAACTGAAAGGAACAGCGGAAGCGTAGCTAACAAAGGTTTTGAAAATTTACCTTTTTCGATTAAACATTAGCCCTTCAGGAGGGGTGGGGGTGTAAAACTTGAGTCAGTCCCTGAGTGGAGTGCTGGAATTTTTACAGTTGCTTCTCTCGAAACCGCTTGCTTTTGGCAGATTATTTCAATATTGCGTCATACGACGAAATTTCCCAAATCGATACTTTAAGCGATATTTTCGGGATTTGGGAAACCGAATATTATTCCCCTCTTACCGTAAATGGTACTGCACAAAGCGAAAGTAATTACCTATTGGTAAATTACACTGATTCGAACACTCGTGGATAATTTTAAATCTGCCCAACACTCAGGTCGAGAGCTGGAACCTGACTTCCGTCTTTTTCCCCGCACTTACCAGTGTGAAGACTCGGATTAATGCCGCATTTGCAAAAGATATATAAACGTCCAGCATACAGGATGCGTTCAATAAAAGCGGCCGAACGTCACAAATTTCAATTTACCAACGAAGCATACGTTTTTCTAATTTAATCAGAACGTTGCAAATTGCAAGGAAAATCCCATTTTTAAAAATAATTCTGTTTCTACAAGTGGTGGTAGCTTAGTTGGCAGAGCGCTCGATACCTCGGCAAAACGCCAATTATGGCTTCAGTTTGATTCCCAAAATCTGCAACTCGCCACACACAATTCTTCAATCCGGTTAGCAACCGTGCGGTTTTAGTGCAACGCTGATTTACTCAAATTTTAAAAGTTACTATACATTTTGCTATCTTTGGGTGGAAATAAGCAACAGAACGATGTAATCCATCTGTGATTGGAAACCAACACTTTCCCGCCAATTATTAGCCACTGCACTTAAATCATCCATAGATTGTACAAAATATGATTTTTAAAGTGTATATGCAGAACATAAACTTTGTCGTAATATATATGCTATAAAATTGCCGTTGCAATATGTGATCTTCTTAGGTATATAATTATTTAGTATATAAACTACAAGCAAAAAAGCTAATTGTAATGTACCTAATAAGAACCTTTTTTTTCTCACTCATTCATACTACCGTTCCCCCCCCCCGGAACCGCTTTCGCATTACTTCAGGGGGGTGTGGGCGTCCCTTACATACTAAACATTCATGCAACATGCACCCTAAACTTAACTAAGCAAATGCGGTCGCCCCAGTCGGGATTCGATCGCCCCAACGGAGCAACTGCTTCTACTGTGACCTCGAGTGGCCAATGCGTTCTCGCACTCGACCACCGCGGTCCCAACCTAATAAGAACCTGCAAATCGTCGTACCCATGTGTATTCACTCCGTTTATTTATAAATGTGCTTTATTTGGGAGAAAAATAATTTAGAACAGCCGACTTGACGCCGTTAACTTTGCAGTGATTTAACATTCAGCCCTAATTCAACTCGGCCTAACTGGACTCGTCGCCAACCCAACTCTGCGTTTGATCTAATTCACCGCTAAACCGCAAACCCTACACAGTACGAATGCAACTCGAAGCCAATCCAACTCGGTACCCAATTAGTCGTTAATCCAATTCTCAGCGTTAATCCAACTCAGTGTAAACACAACTCGTTGCTAACTCTACTCGGTGCTAAATTAAATACAGCGGTAAATCAACTCGCTGTTAATTCAACTCCGCCAACCCAACTAGACGCTAACCCAAATAGGCGTCAATCCAACTTCGCAACAATAAAATCAGCGCAAGTTCCAACTCTGGACCAGCCGCACATATTCCTATTGCTTTTATATATATATATATATATACTTAGTATGTTAACTCTGTTTATTTATAAATGCGCTTTATTTAGGAGAACAATAATTTAGAACAACCGACTTGACTGGACGCGGTTAACTTTGCAGTTATTTAATCTTCAGCCCAACTTGGCTCAACTCGACTCGTCGCCAACTCAACACACCGTTAACCTAATTCGCCGCTAACCCTGCACAGCGCTAATGCAACTTAGCGCCAATCCAACTCGCTCCCAACTTAGACGTTAACCCAACTCTCAGCGTTAATTCAACTCAGTTCGAACACAATTCGCAGCCAACTCGTCTCGGTGCTAAAGTAAATACAACCATCAAATAGGCGTCAGTCCAACTTGGCAACAAGAAAGCTTAGCGCTGATCCAACTCTGCACCATTTGCATATCTTCATATTACTTTTATATACATATTTAGTATGTTAACTCTGTTTATTTACAGATGTCCTTTACTTAGGAGAAACATAATTTAGAACAGTCGATTCGACGTCGTTAACTTTGCAGTGATTTATCATTCAGCCCTAATTTAACTTGGCACCAAATTAAACGTTTGCCCAACTCTCAGCGTTAATTCAACTCAGTTCGAACACAACTCGTAGCCAATTTGTGCTAATCTAAATTCAACCGTAAATCAACTCGACGCTAATACAACTGCGCATTAATCCGACTCGGCGCTAACCCAAGTAGACGCTAAAACAACTAGGCGTCAGTCCAACTTGGCAAAAATAACACTTAGCGCTGATCCAATTCAGTACCAGTTGCATATCTTCGTATTGCTCTTATATACATATTTAGTATGTTAACTCTTTTATTTACAAATGTGCTTTATTTAGGAGAAAAATAATTTAGAACGGCCGAGTCGACGCCGTTAACTTTGCAGTGATTTATCATTCAGCCCTAATTTAACTCAGCTCAACTCGACTCGTCGCCACCCCAACATGGCATTAACCTAATTAACCGCTAACCCTGCACAGCGCTAATGCAGCTCATCGCCAATCCAACTTGGCACCAAATTAGACGTTTGCCCAACTCTCAGCGTTAATCCAACTCAGTTCGAACACAACTCACAGCCAATTCGACTCGGTGCTAAACTAAATACAACAATATCAACTCGAAGCTTACACAACTCCGCACTAATCCGACTCGGCGCTAACCCAAGTAGACGCTAAACCAACTAGATGTCAGTCCAACTTGGCAACAATAATACTTAGCGTTGATCCAACTCTGCACCAGTTAGTTGCATATCTTTGTATTGCTTTTATATACACATACATATTTAGTATGTTAACTCCGTTTATTTATAAATGTGCTTTATTTAGGAGAAAAATAATTTACAACTGTCGACTCGATGCCGTTACCTTTGCTGTGATTTAACATTTAGCCCTAATTTAACTCGGACCAACTCGATTCGAGCCAACCCAACACGGCGTTAATGTATTTTTACCACTAACTCTGCACAATGCTAATGCAGCTCGCCACCAATCGAACTTGGCACAAATTAGACGTTTACCCAACTCTCAGCGTTAATCCAACTCAGTTCGAACACAATTCGTAGCCAATTCGACTCGGTGCTAAACTAAATACAACCGTAAACTCGACGCTAAACAACTCCGCACTAAGCCGACTCGGCGCTAACCCAAGTAGACGCTACACCAACTAGGCGTCAGTCCAACTTGGCAGCAATAATACTTAGCGTTGATCCAACTCTGTACCAGTTAGTTACATATCTTCGTATTGCTTTTATATATACATACATATTTAGTATGTTAACTCCGTTTATTTATAAATGTGCTTGATTTAGAGAAAGATAATTTAGAACTTTCGACTTGACGCCGTTAACTTAGCAGTGATTTAATATTTAGCCCTAATTTAACTCTTCAACTCGGCCCAAGCCCAACTCGATTAGTCGCCAACCCAACTCGGCGTTAATGTATTTCACCGCTAACCTTACACAGCGCTAATGCAACACGGTGCCAATCGAATTCGCCATCCAATTAGAAGTTAAGCCAACTTTCAGAGTTAATCCAACTCAGTGTGAACAGAACCCGTCGCCAACTAGATTCGGTGCTAAATAAAATACAGTGGTAAATCGCCGCTAATTCAACTCCGCACTAATCCGACTCGGTGCCAACCCAACTAAACGCTAACACAACTAGGCGTCATTCCAACTTGGCAACAGTAAAACGTAGCGCTGATTCAACTCTGCACCAACTGCAGATATTCGTATTGCTTCTATATACATATTTAGTATGTTAAATCTGTTTATTAATAAATAAAATGTGTTTATTTAGGAGAAAAATAATTTAGAACAACTGACTTGACGCCGTTGACTTTGCAGTGATTTAACATTCAGCCCTAATTCTACTCGGCCCAACTCGACTCGTTGCCAACCCAACACGGCGTTAACCTAATTCACTGTTAACTCTGCATAGCTAATGCAACTAGGCGCCAATCCAACTCGGCAACAAATTAGACGTCAACCCAACTCTCAGCGTTAATCCAACTCAGTTCGAACACAAATCGTCGCCAACTCGACTCGGTGCTAAACTAAATACAGCGGTAAATCAACTAGCCGTTAATTTAACACTAATCCGACTTGGCGCTAACCCAAGTAGACGATAACCTAACTAGGCGTCAGTCCAACTTGCCAACAATAAAGCTTAGCCAACT
Source organism: Limonius californicus (assembly GCA_014611495.1). Classification (NCBI taxonomy): domain Eukaryota; kingdom Metazoa; phylum Arthropoda; class Insecta; order Coleoptera; family Elateridae; genus Limonius; species Limonius californicus. The sequence continues at coordinate 4,212 of JABXWE010103723.1, read as the reverse complement.
GATCCAACTCTTCAGCAGTTGCATATCTTTGTATTGCTTTTATATACATATATTTAGTACGTTAACTATGTTTATAGATAAATTTGCTTTATTGAAGAGCATAATAATTTAGAAGTGCCGATTCAATGCCCCTATCTTCGCAGCGATTTATAATGACGTTGCTCAGCGCCATAATTCAGCTTGAAGCCAACCCAACTCGTCGTCATCCAAACGCAGTGCCAATTGAGCTAGGGGCTAACTTAACTAGGCGCTAACTCACCTCAGCGCTAATCCAACTAGGGGACAACCCAAATCGTCGCAACCCAACTCCGCGTCAACCCAACTTCAGCACCAACACAACTCAGTGCTCATTCAACTCGGCGCCAATCCAACTCAGCGCCAACGAATCTCTGCGCAAACTCATCTCAGAGCCTACCCAATTCAGTGCTAATCTAATTCAGTGCTTGTTCAACAATTTTCATCATATTTTACGCAATTGTGTTTGTATTGTTGAAATAATAGAAGCTGTATTTAAATATTTTGATAAAAACTGAAAGAGGGGTAGGCCGTACGAGTCGAGTTGGACTAGCGCTGAACTATAGCAGATCACCTTTATCTGGATTGCTGTACAATATTTTTGTTAAGTGCAGATATTATATTATGGAACTTATAGTTCTTTTACAAATGATGCATTTTGGTATTAAAATTTTTGAAGGACAAGGAATGCTACTTGTTTTTTTTGTACTTCAAACATACAATGTATGTATTGTCTGTGTATTACATAATTAAACATCGAAGAAACACAGGCGTTGCTGTTCTGAAACACGTTTTTATTTGCGCTTATACTACGATTTAATGTATTATAGCTAAGCAATGTATGATTGAGTTTACGATGCTGCTGATATTTTTGCCTGTTAAGTCCTGAGTTTGTTTTTAATTTTCCATGCGAAACGAATACGGTATAGGTACTTTGTATAGTATAACAGAATAATTGTGTTTCTGCTATCGTATTTTTAGTGTCCGACAATTACTGATTAACTAATGGTTTATGCCGATCAAAGATGTGTTACATCGTTTTGTTCCTAACTTCCTGTTTGTGTAAGCAAATTGTTAAAATCTTTTATAAAGAAATTGTAAACACTAACAAGTAGTAAATCCTGTTTGAATTTTAAAATTTCATTTAGAACAGCTCTTGATGTAATAGTAATAAACTGCTGTTTTGCAAATAACCTTTACATCGTGTAGGTTTGAATTAAGCTATTTAGGACAAGTGTTTCGAAGATTTATATTACTTCGTATGTTTTATTTCAGGTTGTAAAATTTGCTGTTTTTATTAACAACTTTGTTTAATCACAGCGTATTATATTTTTCGTGTCTTAACTGCGTTTACATTTGCGGTTCGATGTTTTAATATTGACATACGGATTTTAAATTTTCTCCATTTTCAGGCCGGTCTTTAATTTAAAGCCCGGTACTTTCGATGCCCTTGTTTTCGGTCGCCTTTTGTATCGATTTGCCTCAGAATTTCCGTTTCAAACTGAGGTATCCACTTTAATACAAAACATTTAATTGGTGTAGCATTTAAGACGTCAACGAAAAGAAACTTCTGTTTCGTTTTAGGTATATACGTGTTAAGATATTAATTTCTTAATTTATTTACGAAAGACATGTAAAGGGAGATTTCCATAGAAATACATGTTATAATAACGTTAGAACGGCGATTGAAAATATGTTGTTAGTTTTATATAGTTTACATATACCTTGCCTAGAGTTTGCAAAGTAAGTATTAGATAAAAAAAACTCACAGTTTTGTGCCAGTTCATTGATCTGGTTAAGAGGACGGAAGATAAGCAGTTTGTATAATTTCAGCTTATTATTTTATACGTATAATATCAGATTACTATTTTAGAGGGTTAAAGGCATCAACTAGTCTCAGACCTTCTTGATCTAATTCAAAAGTTTTGTATGAGTTTCACAGTTTTGAGAAAGGGATTCTTTTAATGGTAAGTTAACAATAAGAACCAAAGATTGTTAAAATTTAATTAATCTTAAAATATAGATTTAATAACTTTACAGAAAGTTTTAAATTATTTTGCAATGAGTCTTCTCTATCTTTTCTACGTGAATTTATATCGTAGCTTATTACGGGTAAACTTGTAAACTTGAAATTAGTTTAAACAAAATACGAATAAGAAAAGAAACAATTTATTGCAAGGGGTACTAGAAATTACAGCAGCTTCTGCTTTTAAAATGTTTTCTAAAATGTCAGTAAATAAAAATACACATATATGTATATTATTTTACAACATTGTGCCATCCATGCCTATAAAATAATATTTGTATATATTCAAGTTTTCATTGGCAATTTTCGCAGTAACTGTGAATGACCGCTCACTACACTTCTTTCTGGTAACGTTTCCTGTTTCACGAAACACACAACAATTTGGTGCTTCTTAGGGGTGCTTTAAAGGATGATGAGCAGTGTTGGGTAAGATACTTTTTTTTGTATCTAGATCCAGATACAGGTACTTCTAAAAAAGTGTATCTAGTTACAGATACAAGATACATTTTACTACGTGTATCTAGATACAGATACAAGATACTTTAAAATGTATCTAGATCCTTCTCAGATACAAATTAGATACCTACTTTAACCGCGCATAAACCATGATAATATTATTTTTAAAGAAAATCTGAGGGAATTTCGGGTTGTTAACAAATCGATAATAATAATAAGACACAAAATAATTACTAGAGAATATTTTATTGGGATAGCCATCCAGTATCGCTGGCACTTCCAAAAAAGCACTTTCGTTATCATTCATTCTTCTAATTGTAGCACAAGAATTGATTCTGTACTTGTCCACTACTTTTATTTACACTGAGAAAACTTCAAGTTTTGTCAAGACTTTAGATAAGCCTACCGCTCGGTTATTACTTATGAGATTTGCTTGGAAATTCCCAATATCAAAAACAGCAAGGGCGGTTATTGTAATTTGTATAGCCACGATAGGTAAATGTATACTTAAAATCTTAAGCTTCTTACAGTTCTTATCTCCTCAAAATGGGGATGTTTGAATGCTTATTACCATTACCTATCTTAAGACGTATTTGGGTTTTTCTGCTAAAAGTAAACCCTAAAATTCAAATGTCCAAAAATGTCCTAAATTTTAAGTTGAAGAAATGTTTTAATAAAATTCGAAAACTAGATAAAATAAATTATAATTCTTGAATGTATCTAGGATCTTTTATTGTTTAATGAAAAAGATACCGCTTAATAGGATCTAGATACAGATACAAGATACAATTTTATAAACGTATCTAGATACAGATACTAGATACTTGAATAGTATCTAGATCCAGTATCTAGATACATGTATCTAGATACTACCCAACACTCGTTATAACCCTCCTGCAACAACAAAATGCTTACCTACAACAACAAAATATACAGTTACAGCAGCAAATAGAAAAACAACAACAAGCCATATTGGGATTGAAACTAGAAATCAGACTGCTTGGAGAAGAGATGAACCATGCAAAACCCAAACAATAATGGCTCAATTATTCAAAACAGCATTATGGAACGCAAACGGTGTCACAAGTCACAAATGTGAAATAGAATTAATTCTAGCCCTACATAAAATCGATATTTTACTTATATCCCATCTAACATCTAGCATCAGCTTCAAAATACTGCATTACATAACATACAATCAGCTCATCCCAACGCAGAGCGAAAAGCCAGACCCGGTGCAGCAGTTATAATACGACATGGTATTAAGCACCACACCCTGGATAAAGTTGAAGAAACATATCTCCAGGCAGCGAGCGTAGTTATAGAAGATTGGCATGGCCCACTGATAGTAACCATTTACTCTGAAACAAAGGAAAAGGAACAGGCAGCAAAACTGCAATATCAAAAAAAATTTGTCATTTTATAACGAATTAATAAATGCAGATTAATCTAAGGCTTTCACTCAAAACGACGGAAGAACTGGAAACCGAAGTACAAAAATTCACTGAACTTATACAAGAAGCTGCCTGGGAGGCAACTTCAGCTCAAAAATTACAGAAGCAAAAAACAACCGGCTATCCAATAAACATTCGGGGAAAATAGTAGAAAAATTAAGACTTCGGAAAATCTGGCAAACGGCAAGACATCCACAGGATAAAATTAACTATAATCGAGCAGTCAGACAACTGAAAGAATTCCTAACAGAACTCGAGAAC
>JABXWE010103722.1:0-14296 GCA_014611495.1 Limonius californicus | reverse complement strand
ATTCTAGCCCTACATAAAATCGATATTTTACTTATATCCCATCTAACATCTAGCACCAGCTTCAAAATACATTACATAACATACAACACAGCTCATCCCAACGCAGAGCGAAAGGTCAGACCCGGTGCAGCAGTTATAATACGACATGGTATTAAGCACCATACGCTGGATAAAGTTGAAGAAACATATCTCCAGGCAGCAAGCGTAGTTATAGAAGATTGGCATGGCCCACTGATAGTAACCATTTACTCTGAAACAAAGGAAAAGGAACAGGCAGCAAAACTGCAATATCAAAAAAAATTTGTCATTTTACAACGAATTAATAAATGCAGATTAATCTAAGGCTTTCACTCAAAACGACGGAAGAACTGGAAACCGAAGTACAAAAATTCACTGAACTTATACAAGAAGCTGCCTGGGAGGCAACTTCAGCTCAAAAATTACAGAAGCAAAAAACAACCGGCTATCCAATAAACATTCGGGGAAAATAGTAGAAAAATTAAGACTTCGGAAAATCTGGCAAACGTCAAGACATCCACAGGATAAAATTAACTATAATCGAGCAGTCAGACAACTGAAAGCATTCCTAACAGAACTCGAGAACAACTCATTCCAGAAATACCTTGAAAGTCTGACACCATCAGCTGACACCGAACACTGGCAAGCAACACGGAACTTGAAATAACCGAGAGTACACATACCACCCATAAGAAAACCAACTGGTGGATAGGCCAAAACTGATAAAGAAAAGGCTAACACTTTTGCCAATTACTTAGAAAATGTTTTTAAACCACTTCCAGGCGCTTAAGAAGATGAAGAAAATGAAATTCAAATGTCCTAGAAAAACCAGGACAATCAACCGAACTTATACGCTTGGTAACATCAAATGAAGTAAAATACATAATCACGAAAGACTTAAATGCAAAGAAAGCGCTCGGCTACGATCTGATTACAGGCCAAGTAATCACAGAACTCCCCCGTAAAGGAGTAGTCATGCTCACTCAAGGCAGCAGAAGTTATATTAACCCAAAATCCAGGTAAAGCACCAACCGAACCTCCCTCTAATCGACCCATGAGCCTACTACCCAATATGTCTAAAATAGCTGAAAACATTCTTTTTAAAATATTAAATAAAATAGTTGCAGAAACGAATCTAGTACTAGACCACTAATTTGGTTTCAGATTCTTGCATTCTACAGCATAGGGTCGTTAATACCATCAATAAATGCTTTGAGGATAAAACCTATTGTGCAGCAGTATTCTTGGATGCCAGCCAGGCGTTCGACAAGGCATCTGGCATCTGGGGCTGCTGTACAAACTCAAAGAAAACCTTCCATATGAAATCTATGCTATTCTCAAATCATACCTAAGTGAGAGATACTTCAGGTTGAGGCATGAGTCTAAGATAACAGCAATACACCCCATAACATCAAGAGTACCACAGGGTAGTGTGCTAGACCCGATATTGTACCTACTATTTACAGCGGATCTCTCAACAAACCAAACTGTAACTACAACCACATTTGTAAACGACAGCACCATCCTAGCTGTACATCGGAACCCAACTGCAGCAAGAAACGTATTACAACAAAACATCTATAAAATATAGGAATGGACTAAGAAATCGCGAATTAAGGTGAATGAGACCAAGTCAAACAAAATTACTTTTACAAAATGCCGTGAAAACTCACCATCGATAACATTAAACAATGAAATATCTGGGCAAATCTTGACAAAGGACTAACATGGCGCACGTAGGTTTGGAAAGAAGGCAAGCAAATATCGTCCTCAAGCCAGTATGGACCTACGGGTTACAGCTTTGGGAAACGGAATTAAAATGAAACATAGACATCATCGACAGGTTCCAGTAAAAAGTCCTATGTGTTATGACAAACGCCCCCTGGTTTGTGACAAATAAGGACATCTACAGTGATCTAGAAGTGCCTACAGTGAGTGATATGATCATGGAGTGTAATGCAAAATACATCCAACGCTTAGAAAGACATCCAAATGTGTTGGCAATCAACTTGCTCGATAACAGTTACCAAACAAAGCGGCTGAAGCATAAGTCACCACTGGACTTTATATACAGGGTGATTCACGACGAATAGTAAATATTTTAGGGAGTGTTAGTATGGACTATTTTGAGTAAAAAAGTTCATATAAACATAATTATGTCCAATTCTCAATAATTACGGATATGTAGCTGTTTGAAATTGGCGGGTACAAAAATAGACGACAAGCATTCAGCACCTTAAAAAAACAAGTGAATGTGTGACATTTGAAGCTGTTTATTATCATAGACATTGTTCGCAAGTGTTTTTTACAATGCCACACGTCTTTACGCATTCCAAATATGCCGATATGGTATTTGTTTACGGATTCTGTGGTGGAAATGTTCTTTTCGCTCGAAGAGAATACGTTAGACGTTTTCCCAACCGCAGAATACCAAATTGCTGGGAATTCACTTATGTTTTCAACAAACTGCGTTTGACTGGTACAGTTCCTAGTAGTTGTATTGCTTATGAACGTGCAAATGTACAGAATTTGAAAGAAATAGAAGGCATTCTTCAGTTAGTAGAACATAGTCCTTCAACAAGTACAAGAAGAATTTCTACGCGAATCGGTGTTCCGCAATAGAATTGCGAACATTACATTTTCATGGCTTGTACCCTTTTCATTTACAACGTGTACATCACCTTCATACAGGAGATGAAGCCAGACGCTTGAAATTTTGTAGGTGGGTAATTGCTAATCGCGAAGTAATTTCATCAACATTGTTCACTGACACAAATTTCACTCGTAACGCTATCAACAATAGCCGTAACTCACATCGTTGGTCAGAAGAAAATCCTCATGCCACTGTTGAAACAAATTATCAACATCGCTTGTCGTGTTCATTGGCCACCTAGGTCACCAGATCTTACCCCTTTAGATTTTTGTTTATGGGGTTTGATGAAAAGCGAAATATACAAAGAAAGGGTAAACACAAGAGACGAATTGGTCGCTCGCATTATGAATAGTGCTGTTCGCATAAACGAACAAACTCAGAAGAGCTACACACACTGATGCCGATAGAGTTAGAAGGTGTATTGAAGTCGATGGTGGTATTTTTGAGCATTTGCTTTAAACTGTTATTGTTTTGTTTTATTTTGTTGTAAATAAATGCAATAAATTAATGATTAACTTTCCTCAATTCGTTTAATGATAACGTCAAAACAGATACCATCTGTAATTATTGAGAATTGGACATATGTTTATATGAACTTTTTTACTCAAAATAGTCCCTACTAACACCCCGTAAAATATTAACTATTCGTCGTGAATCACCCTGTATAATCAATAAAGTTTTAGACTTTTAGAACTGCATGCAGCTTAGGATAACGAATATTATGTTTAATTTAATATTATTTACTCTATAACATATAATATAAAGATTAAGGCTCACTGGAGTATATTTCTTTCAGGTCATTATTTGCATAAATCGCATTGTAAACAATAAAACAATAAAAAACTAAGCTATTTCTACTTCCCGGTTCCATAACCATCACGTTATAAACTACATACTGATTAAGTGTCAAATCAATGTCAAAAAATGAAAATTGATACGTTTGTGCAAAACGATTGCTAGCGAACAGATGCTTTATTGTTTTGTCGGACACAAACAACCAAAATAATTCACAGCCAAATGCTGTGCTGTGTGAGATCGAGACACAAGTATAACATGCACCCAATGAAAAAAATGCATGTTGCTTTTATGGGCTACAAAAGCATGGTGTTTTGTTTTATTTGAGAAAACCTTAATTTTTTAATAAATATTATTGAATTTTGTACTATTTGCTCAATAAATCAAAAGTGCTTACAAATAGCCATAAGGATGTACATACAAAAAATGTTCGTATTTAATTCTACATAACATCGTTAATAATATACAGGGTGGTTCATTTCCAAAAGTTGAGAAAAATAACTTTAAAGTTCTCAAAATGTGAAAATTAATTTTGAACACCCTGTACATGGTGGCTCTACGATATTTAGAAAAGAGCACCCTAAAACATCCTGCAATAAAGTCTTTACTTAATTTCGACTTCAAAGCTGCGGCCGCGGAAGTGGTGAAATATTAAATGGAGTAATGTAAAAATTAAATTTTTGAAAACAAATTTATTACGTCTACACCAGACATTAGATGGCGCTAATATTTTAGATATGAATCAACATCCCAAGAGAAGTGTTAAATATGCAAAAATATTCAGGGCATTCCATTTAAAAAATTACCTTAAGCGTGCCACACTTTTTGTAACAACAATATGTATATTTGAAAATAATTTTTATGTATGCGCATTGACCCACAATTTACATCTGCATTAGAAAGTTTTCTTTTGTCTGTTACGGTATACGAGCTATCGAACTCCCACGCACTATTGCCCCACCCTGTATAAAAAATACTCCTAATACATTTTGTATTTTTAAATAAAAATAAACAACGCAAAAAATTTTAAATGACGCTCGATCGTAAAATATTTACAACAGATATCAAAATTAGAAAATCGAAGCCCAAAGGGTCTCATATTTCCCATTATTTCTCTATCTGTTATAAACGACTTACCGATCTTGGAGCGTAACATACTATAGCGGTGTTGCCAAATCGTGGGTGCCGGAAAATACAATCCATGACAAGGTGCCACATTTACAATATTTAAATAATTTTATATATGTGTATATAACAAAGCGACCTCTATGATAAAATCAACGAACTAAACTGTATATCCCAGAATAATGGGTGTCAATATGGCTCCCGACCTATTTTTTGTTAAACGAGGTTACTGACCTTTTCGAAGCGTAGGACGAATTTATACACACGAAACACTGTGGCACCCAAAGCCGGGTGCCTCTTGGTATTTTTGGGTGCCATAATAGCAATGAGTATGCGGTTTGGGTGTCTCAATGACAATTTTTATGTATATATATATATATATATATATATATATATATATATATATTTATCGACGACCAACAATTTACAATCTGCTACCTAGCATTAAGTAAATTCTTTAAATGAAAAGATGACATGCAAAGTAATCGTCCAGTGATGACACTTTCAGTTACTTAACTAAATTAATAGAAATGCTTGCCTTAACCTGTTACATATAAAGTAGATCTTCCATAACAGAATTAAGGAAGTTTGATATTATGTGTTCGCTGCCTAACAGTGTTAAGTAACATACTAATTAAATCTGTACGGTAAATCTAGGGTACCTATAATATCTCTTAAGTCTGCTATTGTCCTCACTGTTGTCAAGTAAATTTAACGCTAGACTATTCGGATGCCTTTGTAATTTCTCTAGGTATTTTTCACTTACGCGCACTAATTCACTTTTTATTGTATTCATTTTAAGATCGATGTTTATTTCAGCGTTGGTAATAAACTGTGAAGCGTTGGTGATGGTTCGTAATATCTTTGACTGGAATCTCTCTAGGATGGATATGTTCGAGTTTGACGCTGTCCCCCATATTTGGATTCCGTAGAGCCAAACAGGTTTAAAAACCACTTTGTATATTAACAATTTGTTATCCAGACTAAGCTGGGAGTTTCTGACGAACAGCCAGTAGTAGCTTTTAAATTTCAAATTCAGTTGTAGTCGCTTTTTCCAGATATGAGTTCGCCCTGTAAGAGTCTTATCTATATGAATACCCAAGTATTTAGCACTGTCAGATGGTAGTATTTCCTTTCCATTTAGTGCAATATGGGGATATATGCCTCTTCGCTTTATGAACAGAACACATACAGACTTAGTTTCCTTTAATTTTATGTGCCATTTTTTAAACCATTCTTGAGCTTGATCCAAACTGTTTTGCAGTTTTTGTACTGCCCTAACTGGGTTTGCATCGGCGGTTAGAATAGCCGTATCTTCGGCAAATGTGGCAAACATAGCATTGTTGTCAGTGGGCAGGTCAGCTGTAAATATAAGATATAATAGGGGTCTATGACACTTCCTTGAGGAACTCCCGCTTTTATCTCTGCCAGTTTTGTCATCTCATCTTCATGCTAGACTAGGAAATATCTTTCTTGTAGATATGATTTTAATATAACATAAAACGTATCCGGTAGACATTGCTTTAGTTTCAAAAGAAGTCCTTCGTGCCATACTTTGTCAAATGTTTTACTAACATCGATAAAGATAGCAGGACAGTATTGTTTTGCTTCGAACGCTGCAGTTATGTAATGTACCACACGATGTACTTGTTCGATCGTCGAATGCTGCTTTCTAAACCCGAACTGATGTTCCGGTATTATTTTTGTTTCGTGTAGTACGAGCATTAGGCGTTTCATTATCAGCTTTTCGAATAATTTGCTTAAAATAGTCGAGAGACTTATCGGTCTTCAATATTGGGAATAACTGCTCAATTGTATGATTCTTTAGGTCTTATTGCTCCAATTATTTTTGCCGGCCTCGGTGGTCTAGTGGTTAGCGCATTTGCCTTGATTCGAGGCCAAGGTCGGCGAGATTTTTCTAGAGGGGAAAAATCTGAAGATGCGTCTTCTGTCGGATAAGAAGTAAAGCCGTAGGTCCCGTCCCACTGCGATGTGTGACACGTTAAAAATCACTACTGGAGTTGGAATTACCCCAGATAGGTAAAATTCTTAGTTAGGGTGCACAATGGACCAAGTGTGACCTAAGTGCATAGAGATGCTTGGAAAACCGCGTCCTAGATCTCGCTATTTCAAAGCAAGCAAGCAACATACACAAAAAAAGGATATTAAACTATTACATAAGAAACTACAGGCCAATCAGCTTATTGTCACATTAATACAAATTATTTATCAAAATCATAGCAAACCGACTGATAAAAATGCTCGATGCATATCAACCCGGGAAACAGGTAGGATTCAGGAGAGGGTTTGAAACATCAGATCACTTACAATGTTTTAAAAACCTAATTGAAAAATGCAATGAATACAATTTACCTCTAATGGTAGCATTTATAGATTTCGAAAAGGCTTTTGACAATCTGGAACTGCATGTTATCTTAAAAGCTTTTGGCTATTACCGTATTGATACCCGATACTCAACTGTAATTAAAAACGAATATAAAAAATCAACGAACAGATTTTTCATGGTACGAGGGAAAATCGGAAAACTGTAGTTTCAACCAGAAAGGGGTCGTCGTCAACATCCTTATCTAACTATAAATTGATGATTGAATAATTAAGCTTTTAATTAGTGGGATTTTAATTCCAATTAAATTTTGATTTTGTTTTAATATATGTTGTAATATATTATAACGAGATTTTGGTCGTAATTGTCAAATGGTCGGCAGTACACACAATTTTTTTATTATTTAGAATTTAAAAAGTAGAGGGAATATTGCGGAAGACTTTAATTTTGATTAACGAGTGCGTCGGTACTTAATACCATTATTTCGGTATTTTTAAATCTGGGTAGGATTTGGTTCGCGAGGCCTCGAGAAACTTCGAATATTTAGCGAGTTTGGTTGTTTTGTGGTTGAAAGCTGAGTTAATGCTTTCGTAATTAATAGTAATTTAGCATTATTGCGTTCCCTATTTTGATTTAATTTAATATTGAAATAGATTATTTATCGTATTGTATACTGTTAACCAACAACATTTATTTTTGTTTATATATGTATAATACTGGCGTTAATTTCATGTTGCGCTGTGTCCGATATGTTTATTATTATGTTCATAAATTAAAATTTGGTAACTCGTTGTCGTGTTTTATTGTGTATTGGGGTAATATAGTTTACTTTGGTAGTAAATTGAGCAATTGCCGAAGCAAGGTAGGTTCGAACTCCACGAAGGTTCCTGTTTTACCTCGTGTTATCTTCAAGGGCGAAGGATACTTTAAGACAGGCTTATCTACCCTCCCTTCTTCGACTATAGCTGGCATATATCTAATATCTAACTATATTGCGCACTGCCCATCTCTCCCATGCGCGGAAAGTGAAGCCAAGACTAAAAGACAGAAGATAGATGTTTTTTCTTTATCATGGGTAAAACATGAAATACGCATGCGCTTTAATTGTCAGCTGTTCAAATTCAAATTAAATGGTTAAAGGCTTGTTTTCAGTGAAACATGTAAATAAGTTGTGAAAACGAGAAATTTCTTGAATAAATCGTGCCGTCAGAACGAGTTCTGAGAAATTAGTGGGCCCTGCTGCATCGACGCCAATCCAGTGTTTATATTTTTGATAGTTTATTGGGTTATTTTCTGAGCAGTGTTCCGCGGTTGAATACGATATTATTCTTCTCCTGACCTTACATAAGATTAAGATTTTATAATAAATTGAGTTTTTAAGAAATAGTTGTTGAATTCCCAGCTAATTAAAGATACTTATTAGATATATAGTAGCTGGTCGAACTTTGTCCTTGATGCCTCGATCTTGCAACGTGAATTGTAGTCGGTTGTATTGCTCTTAGTTACTAAATTTTTTTGTCCTCTCTTGGTGTTAGGGGAGGGTGGGCCACAGTGAGACAAAAAAATGTTTTTAATTTTTATTTAATAGCCAAATCCGATAAATCAAAAACTGAGCATTGCTAATGAAACTTCAACATATTGCAAAAGTAATCCTATATGCAAATTAGAAAAAAACATACAAAATAAGTATTAAAAATTAACAGACAAAAAAATGTTACAACTGTTTCATTGTGGCCCACTGATGGGCCACAATAAAACAGCCAGTAGGCCACAATGAAACAACATATTTTTCTTAACGCATGTTCAATAACGTAAAATCTAGTTCAAATTTGAAGGATGACTGAAGCCTTTTTGTTTTCCCCAAACAAGTGAATACTGGTAGGATCATTTTTATGTCGTCTATTGACACTGATGCCACGTCCGGAACAACAGGAAACACAAGGTGGCGTTCACCTTTCAAACTTTTTCTTAGGAAATTAATTTCTATATCGTTTTCAAGATCTTTCTCTTTGGCCACTTGTCCTATATAAAACACTGCTGTTTTTGTTGTGTAATGCACTAGCACGAAATCACCAGGTATGGGTTCCCTATCAAATTCCTCAAATCCAGAATGATCCAATGCCGGTGGCAATTCTATGTCCTCATCCGAATCCTCCTCCATAGGGTTTGAAGCAGCAACTTAATCTTCAGACGATGATACATCACTTATTATTGGTTTCTTTTTACGTAAAAGTGAACTTTTCTTTAAGGAAATTTTGCGTTGCTTTTCAGTTTCTTTTGCTTCATAGAAGCTTTTTTCCGGGGTGTCCGTTGCAATGCAACTGCGTCCTTTGGTACGTGGCTTTTTAGACTTCCTTGCCCCCGCTTTTGGAAACCCTTTGTACTGTTCTGGAGAAATAAACGGAGTGCTTGGTTTTGTACTAGTTCCTGGACTAGAAGTATGAGCAACATTTTGTGTTGGCGATTCTTCCACGTTAAGTAGAGTTAGTTCTATTGCTGTTTGTAGAATTTGTTTTGGAGGTGTCCTTAGTTCTTCCCCTCTCACTGTATTGTCAGTTCCTATATGTGCTGTTTCCATCACTTCACCAGCTTCGGCGGGAAAGTCACGATCGGTTATGTAGCTAACGAGGAAATCGTCATCCGAAAAAACATTACGGTCGAACGAGTAAATGCCCGTTTTCTTGAATCCCGATATGATATCCGCAGGAGTCATACCTCTTTGATGGGCTACGCCTACACAGTTGGCAACTTCATAGATACTCATTGGAGTCCCAGGATTATGTAGCAACCAAGAGTCGACTGCTGCATTATAATGAGACTTGAACGAATAAAATACAGAGACGTCAAGAGGCTGAACTTGTTGCTACAATGAGGTGGTAAGGTGACAATAGTGACTCCACTGTCTTTAGCTAAGTTCAAAGTTTCGATTGTCAAATGACTTTCATGGTTGTCATATATAAGGACACTTGGATTATCTTTTGATGAATTGCTATGACTTATGAAATGTCTCATAATTGAGGGAAACAGCTCACTAGTCATCCACCCACTTGTGGAGACTAGTCCTAAAGTTCCTGGGGGAGAGCCGTTAATCATGTGCGCTTTAAAGTGTTTGAGGGGGAAAATCATAGCTGGAGGCAAACTGTTTCCACTTGCACTAATTATGCAGCATGTTGTGGCAAGTGTTCCACGTTCACCGCTTGTGCACTGACTGACTTGTTTTTGACCTCTCGGTGCCAATATTTTTTTGGGTTTTTGTACCGTGGTTGTTGCCGTTTCGTCGAGATTGAATATACGACACCCATCGGCAAATTTGTCAGAACGTCTGTAGATCTCTGCTAAGTTGTCAAAAAATTTAGAAACATTGTGTCTATTGAATGAGGTAGCTCTAGATATACTGCATCCTTCTGGTTGACGAATGCTAATTTGTGGATGACGTGACGTTTCAAGAATCCCTGCATCCAGTTAACACCTGCTTTCTTTTTATCTTCCCAACTGTCTGGTGTTTTAATTTTATTAATTTTTGCCATTTCGTATGCCAGTTCTCGAAAGTCTTTTGTTGATTTTCCATAACACATTTTTGAGCAGGTTATCATATATTCCTTTAAAGATGTTTCTTCTTCGTGTGAAAATACCAGGCGACGTTGATAGTTCGGCGTCATACGAATAGGTAAATTTGGGTTCTCGCGTGCTTTTTTTACATATCTCAAGAGCGTCTGATACTTAACGTGATATTGTAAAGCAGCTTCTCTAAGTGAAACTTTACGTCCATTTATATCACCTTTCAAAACTGCTTCAACAGCCTGTCTCATTGAGGCTTCTGAACACGTTCCCTTATCGGTCTTCCTCTTTCGTCCCCTTGACATTGTACTGCCTAAAGCGAGAGATAATATACTATAACAAATAATAAATTTAGTTCAGCATTTAAAAAACAGAAGTTATTGCAGACAATCATTTAAATTACATATAGGCCACAATGAGACATGTTTCATTGTGGCCCATATATTTTGTCTCAAGTTGGCCCAAAGCACATGCCGAATAGATTTTATAGGTTAAATAAAAACTAATTGAATCAGAGCAAATCCCTCTATAGCATAGTGTCGCTTAATGGTTATGCTAATTAACAGGAAAAAATACTTACTTATTTTTAGCGTTCCTTAATCTTAAATTCACAGTGGAATGTATGCAAAATATTTACTTTCGGTAGCCCAGAAACGATACGCCACTAATGCGTCCAAAGGAACAACTGAAATAAATTGCTACCAGTATGAAAATGTGTAGGTGTAACTTTCGTTGTATAGAAGGCAGCACAGATCCGATTATATTTGAAAGAGAAAAATTGAATGTCTCACTGTGGCCCATGTTTCATTGTGGCCCACCCTCCCCTACTCCTAGGCGTTACAAGGTGATATCTTATCACGTAAATTATTCGGTTTGCTGTAGAAAAAATATATTTAAAGCATTAAACTGGAAAGGAATGGAGATCAATGTAGACGGGAAAGATTTCAAAAACTTGAGATGACATTGTGCTAATAGCTACAAGTAGTACAGAGTTAGAGGTCCTGATAGGAGAGTTACACGAACAGGTTCGAAGAGTTAGCTTAAATATAAATAAGCAACCGACGTAAGTCTTGACGAATTGTAAAGATGCAATACACATCGAAATAGAAGGAGCAGAAATAGAACAAGTCGATTCTTACGTTTATCTCGGCCACAAGATAAAAATGGGCAAAGAATATCAAGATGTCATAATTAACCGTCGCGTAGCAATAGGTTGGGCAGTCTTCAGTGAGCTGTCCTTCATTCTTAAAGATAAAACACTTCCATACCACCTAAAGGCAAAAATATTCGGCTCCTGTGTACTGTCTGTGCTAACTTATGGAACAGATGAGATAAGATTCAAGCTACAAAAATTTAATTTCGCTTTATTTGATCTGTGAACTGTTTTAACCGAGTTGACATCGCACTATTCTTTGATTCATCTTGTATAAGGAGGGAAAGTAGTTCAAATGACATAATCACTTCTTAAGTTACTCAACCTGAAAGAATATTTTGACAGACCTCCGAATTGTTCTAGATAACAAAGCGTTGTTAAAAAAGTATTTGACTAACACTAATAATATTTTTTTCTATTGCTGTTTTCTGCTATAAAGGTGAGATATATTCCCATATTTATACAATTACATTTTAGTACTTCTGAATTGTTTACTACAGCAGAACGTGTGTATATCGACATGGATAGCTTACCTGATATGAATGAGGATGTTAAACCCAATGCTACCAGTGTGACTTCGCTATTAAACCTTACAGAATCTACATGCGATGTCTGGCATCAAACCAAAATCAACGAAGAATTATCTCAGAGTGAGTTGGAAACGAACGGTAAATTTATGGTTATGATCTAACTTAATTTTTTTTAATCTTATTGTTGAGTATGGTCGCGAAAAGTTTACATGTACATGGGGATAAGCTGATTGGTCGGTAATTCTGTGTGACTTCCTTTTACCCGTCTTAAATAGCAATATTATTTATTGATTTTTTCCATCAGGATGCTAGCACTTCTGTTTTTAGGATTTCGTAGAACAATATTCTTATGAGTTGGAGCATTTCCGGTGTTGCATTTTTAATCTGTTTATTAGATATACCATCACCTCCTGGTGCCCTGTCTTTCTTTAATTTGTTTATAGCTAATTTTAGTTCTTGTATTACTGACCATTCATTGTTCATCATTTCATCATCCTCTATTCTCTCTATCATGTTATTGCCATTTGTATGTAAGTCATTCAGTTTCAGCCGTTGTTTATTCTCTTTTCGTTTGTTTAGTCAACCCTGTTTTTTCTATTATAGTTTGTATTTTTTGCTTTTACCCTTTTCTAATGTCCTTTCTTATTTCTGGTTTAGTTAATTTGTTTACTTCGCAGCATTGGATTCTGTTTAATATTCCTGATCTCTTTTCAGCTCTGCTTGTTCCTTTATTGACTTTTTTGTTGCACCTGACAATTTTTGTTCTTTGATAGTTTCTTGCTGACCTTTTGCATTTTTTCTTGCCTTTCTCAGCATAAGTTCTACTTGGTTGAACATTTCTTGTACTCTTTTTTCTTCTATTATTTGTACCTTTTCTGTCTTGAAGTTGTTTGAAAATTTTATTTTAACTGGATTTATTTCTTTGCTTTTTTAAATGTTTGTAGTTTTTTGTCCATTTTTATGGTTATCAGAGATCGTACCATTCTGTTTTCTATATTTATATCTTTGTTGTTGCTAAGAATACAGTCAATTACGTTTTATACATTCCGTTTGGCGATTTTCATGTCCATCTTCAGCCGCTGCGTCTTTTAAAAAAGAAATTCATAATATAAAGTTTATATTTTATAGCAGAATAGATTAGGGCCCTCCCTGGTTCGTTTCTAGACCCATGTTGATATGGACCTATTACGGTCCCGTCACCTCTTTCTTTCTGTTCTTTTTTTGGTGATGCAACCTCCCATTACTAGAATATAATTTGACATTATTGGTTCTTTATCTAGTAGCTCCTCTAAATCTTTGTAGAACTATTCTGTCTCGTCCTCTATAGCCGAAGATATTGCTGCGTAAACTTAGATTATGGATAGTCTTGTTTTGGATATTTTTAGTCTTCCTGCTGCTACTCTGTTTGAATGGCTGTAAAACTATTGTATCATCTCCTTTTTTCCTTATACAGGGTTATACATTAGTGCGTTATTGACATGAATAAAATCCATAGATGTTTATATTATAGGCTAGATGCCTTGTATGTTCTGTACAGGAGAGAGAATGAGGCCTCACGGTCAACCGGCAGCCATTTGTAAGAAAGGCAAAAAAGTACATGGTACTAATGAAAATCTAGCTTGAAATAAATTTTATTTCACTATTTAGACTTTTTTATGAATAAATTTAAGCTTTTGCTAGTAATTATTTCATATTATATATGAAATAATAATGAAGAAAGTTTAAGAACCCGTAAAAAAGGGTAAAACTTGTAGAAATGTTTTTTTATTATATTTCATTTAATATTTGCAAACTGTTTACAATTTAAAATATTTAGTAAATCATTTGAGGAGTGACATGCTGAAAATATTTCATTAAATATTCTCAAATAAATAAAATTATTTGCATGATACAAAAGTTCGAAATTAAAAATAGGTCAATCTTCAAATAAATGGTTAAAAATGGTTACAAAAAAGTTTACAATAATACTCTTTAATCTTTGAAGAAATTAAAAAGTGTTTTTAATACAAATATTTTATTCAAGGTAACTTACTGATTAGAAAATAATATAAGCTTATTTAATTGATGCCGTTTGCTAACTTTTTGATTAGATGATTTAGCTACGCTATGTAACCTAATTT